>CAEFZX010003551.1:0-11348 GCA_903066825.1 Alfaro cultratus
CCCCCCGCCCCCCCCCCCCCCGCCGCCCCCCCCCCCCCCCCCCCCCCCCCCCCCCCCCCCCCCCCGCCCCCCCCCCCCCCCCCCCCCCCATCAGTCCACACACGTTTGTTTGTCTTTTAGTTTCATAGTCCGAGTTTATATATTTTAGTAGAAATATTCCGAAATATTAATTGTGCGCAAGAAAAGGAAAAGGCCACGCTGTCCTTTCTCAGGATCGGTTCAAAACAGCTTTTTCGTATGTGATCCTTATTTTGCAACGATTTAAACTTAGTTAATGAGGTGCGACGCAGTGGCGTGTTCTGTCCTTCAACAGGTAGCATCCGCCGAACAAAGGCGCCACAATTCACTGCTGCTGTTTTCCCTCACAAAACGAGTAGACTATTCCCGATGTTTTGTTTTTCTGCACGGAAATCTTTTAGTTGCCACTTTGGCCAACGATGTTTCACACTCATCCCAACTCGGAATGTGGAGATTCCGGCTGACCGCAGCGCAAAAAAAAAAAAAAAAACAACAACTCAAGGTCACCGTCAAAAACGGGAAAGAGAAGGAGAAATGTGCAAGCGTTTAAGTCGCGTATGAAATGAAAGCACATAGTTTAAATTAATGGTCATCATCGTGTTCTACATGCCCATTAAGGCGAACAGCTACCGCTGAGCTTTAATCAACACGAATTAGCTGCCAAAGCGGCGATGAAACGACGCCAGAAAGCCACGAACAATTAATGATGGAATAAAACTGGAGTTTAAAGAGTTTCTGCTGCTACGTGGGACGGAATGAATGCCGGGTCATTTCACCCCGCTTCGCTCTTTCGCAAGGTTTGGTCTTTCCGGCCCACGTCACCATTCTTTTAGAGCCTCTTCCGGGTTCTCGTCTGCCTTTTATGACCTTTTATTCACCTCCATCCGTTTTCCCTCCCCATCAACATTGAACGGCGTCCCCACGGCATGACGCTGCCGCCGCTATGTATCGAGATGCAGCGTTTAGTGTTCTGCAGTGTTTGTTTTCAGCTACAGATGGCAAAGTATATAAAGTCCCAAAAGGCTAATAACGCTAGTTGCCCGAAATCTTTGTGTGACTGAAAGAAGCATTTTAACTGTTTTCTCTCTTCTTTTTTTTAACAATATAAACGGAAACAGATTGAAAATTTAATAATTTAAACTTTTAAATGTTTTCCAGTCAATATTAAACCTATTCTAAATATTTTATAAGCAACGTAGGACGCATTGAACTAGTATGGCTACCGAGTCGGGCCTGCTTTTACCCTGCTAACAACGGAAGGGAGGCAGGTTTAGAAGGGGTAAGATGGGGCTTATCCTCCCCCACCGCCCCCCCGGCCTGTAAATATACCGCGGGGCTGTCGGTGGAAGCAGCGCAGAGGAGGCCTCCCCCGCCTCCACCTCCCTCTTCCCTCTTTCTCTCTCCCCGCTCCGAGGTGACTGAGCTCCGGCTTGTTTTTCAGTGTCTGGACCGCCGCCGCCGCCGCTGCTGCTGCTGTCGCCTCTTCTCTCCGTGTCTGTGCGTCACAGCTAGGTCATGGCCGGACTCCAACAAAGGCTCCGGTTTCTGGAGCTACGAGCGCACGCGCACGCACACACTCAAACACAACGCACGCGCGCTCACACATTAGGGGGCAGGCCGGCTCCGTGGAGCACACAAACACAGATCTGACAAATGATAGGGTGGCGAGGCGAGGCGAGGCGAGGCGAGCTAATAGTAGGCAGCGCGCCTGCCGACATGCCCGTGGGCCGCGGGTGTTAAATTGTATCCAATTACGGCGCATGCGACGTTAAGACGGGGGTGGTGAGGGTGGGAGGGGGAATAATAATTCCTCCTGCGTGACAGCGAGATTCGCTTATTTCACGTGATCTGTATATACATGGGGGTTTGTGGGGAGGTGGGATCAACATGCTCAGGAAGAGCTCTGTGTGTGCTGCGCGTGGAGGTAAAAGCCTATTTTTTTTTCCTTTTTTTTTTCCTGGAGGACATGGCGCACATTTTCCATTAATCAAAATCCTGTTAGCCATATATGGAGACACGCGCGGGCCAGTCGGGTCCCACTCATAATTAATGTCCAATATTTAAGCAGCCAGCCTCGGTCCTAAAAGATGTCTTCAGGCACGCGCGCGCGCACACACGCTAACAAAGCGCCCTCGAGCCACACATTTCACAGTGTGTGCCTGGTTTCCGTCTTCGAATACAAATTTGAAAAATGTAGCATGTCTTTGAATTAAGCCCCGTTTTTGTTATATGTAAAACATGTAGCATAAAACTAAGAGCATCAGTCTCAACATCCATGCCACAGTAAGACATGATGGTGGCGGGATCATGCTGTGGGGAGGAATTTCTTCATCATTGAGATGAAATTCGATTTAGACATACTTCATCGATCCCAAAGGGAAATTAATTTCAAAGTGTGGGGAATTTTTCAACTTCCTTAATTCTGATACCCCTAAATAAAACCCAGTCCAGTAATTCATATGTGTAAAAAACAGTTGTAGCTGCTCAGTAAAGATCTTAGGGGTCTGTAACATAGAAGTAAACATGAAGACAGGCCAACAACACAGTTGTGGAGATGTTTAACGATAACACCAAGCTGAACTACCTGCTAAATGCTAAAAAAAACAACCACATGGTGGTGGCAGCATCATGGTGTGGGGATGCTTTTCTTCAGCAGAGACAACAACGATAAGCAAACTGTCAGAGCTGGAACGGAGCGGCCCAGTCAAACTCCACACCTTGAAAATCGATGACCCTGCGCACTTCACATAAAATCTGACTGAGGTTTGTAGTTGATATAACAAAAAAAAAAAAGTTCAAGGGCCACAGAGGCTTTGCAAGGCATTGTAGCCAACCAGTGAACTTTGATTGGAAGTGAAAAATGGCATCTATATAAAAATGAAATAAACACGCCCAGTCTCAGTTTGGTTCTGAAATGACTCGTTTATTTGAGTGTGATCGTCAAGCCAAAACCAACATAACCGGTTAAAAAAAATAGGGGCCACGTTGTGAGTGGTGCAAACGCTCAGCAGAAAAGTTCAGAAACTCCAGTGACGGTTTATCATCTCAAACTTCTAAGAAAAGGCATCCGACTGTCGGCAGAGTACACAGATAATAATGAGATCACCCACATATTGGCAAATGGGCTGTGTTTGAATATAAATTGGCTCCATTATCCTGCCAATCACACCTCGGCTCTGCCGGCTCAGCTGACAAAGGCAGCAGGTGTCTGGTGTGTCACCTCTTGCTGATGCGTTGCGACCCAAGAAACAAACACGAGCGTGCGTAGCGCTGGTCGGAAGTTTGCATACACTCGTCTGTATGGATGGCATTCCTTTGGGCTCCTACTGATGCTTTTGCACCGTTTTTATTATTTTTTTCCCCCCTCCAGGTGAAAGGATTTTGCAATGTGAAATATGGATAATTTGAATTTAAATGGAAAATTTTTGTAATTCAAAAAGGTTCAAAATTAATTATATATATATATATATATATATACACACATCAGCCGAAATGCCTATACTTGCAGCAGAGAAATCACAAACCTTTGGAGCCATTAACAAGCCTCTGGTATAAATCTGGACGGATTTTTGACCATCGTTCTTGTAATGAATTAGTCTTGTTCTGTTGAATATTTTTGCTTTCCTGTAAGACACTTTTTTTTTTATGTATAAACCTTTTATAGGGGTTGAAGTTGAGGGTGTTCCAGAACTTTAATGTTAGCCTTCTTTGTCCATTCGCTCAGAACCAATTGAGTCCAAATTTCAACCATCTATTTAAGATGAAGATTTCAAAGTGATTCCTTCATTTATATCCTCTCAGTCATTTTTGTGCAACATGCCAGTACCTATGGCAGTGAAGAAAGACCCTCAGCGTGCCATCGGTATATAATTTAGCAATTTGAAAACCTCACCTTTATTCATTCGTGGTTGTAACTGTGAGTAGGTGTTTGACACAGTTTTGTGTTGAAATGAAAAAAAAACTCTGGCCAACGTAAAGCTTCTTGGATGGCCGAGGCACTAAGCCTGTTAAAAATATTTTAAAGCAAAGTCTGTGCCAGGATATTAACTAATTCAAATGAGCTCCACAGTTTCTGATAAGAAGCGCGGTCAAATATCCAGATCAAGTTACGCCGCCGGCTTGTTCCTGGTTTTGCTGCAACTTGCTTAAGAACATTTAACCAAATACAAGTGGGTGTTGATTTTAAGACATCATCAAAAGCCTGAAATCAACATGAACTTCAGGCCCACGACGCATGTACGGAAACTTTTCAGCATGTTGAATTGACTAAAATAGAGTTGTAAATAAGGCTTTGCGTTCAGAAGAAGACAAAAGTACAAAAATAGATAGAGCATTCAAACATATACAGTACGTCGATTTGCAATAAATATAGTATATCAAAAGTTTCATCAAAAATACAAACTTAAAGGAACACTTGCAACATTCGAGGCAGAGGGATAACCTGAAAACTAATACTGTCTAAGAAGAGAGCCTGGTGCTTCAGGACTTGTTTTTCCCCAATACTGACTCACTTCGACTGTTTTTAACCCCCCCCCATCCCACCTCCCCGTCTTTTTCTTTTTGTATTTCCACTGTACACCCACCTTCCCCTTATTGGCAGGAAAATTATGTAGTACCGGGATCAATCTAATGGCAGAGTGAGACGCTGACACACCGGGTGATTTTTAAAGGCCTGCCTTTCAACTCATCTCCTGTGGGGAACTGAAAAGGTGATTGCTGCGAGTGCTTAAGAAGCACCTTGTTATGATTGCCTTTCAGCAGTGCCTCGTGTGTTTTTTTTTGTGTTTTTTTTTGCCTTCTTCTTTTTCTTTTTTTTCCCTTGTCTTTTTTGTTCTGGCATGCTAAAGTGCTGCAGAATGCGGGGAGGTAAATCTTTCCGGAGTCCTTTTGGGATGCAGCAGATGCCTTTAACATTAGGCTGATCTTTAGAGCTCTCAGATAGTCGTGTTGCACAGAAATGGAGCTCTGCTCTGTGTGTGTGCGGAGGGTGTCTTAAGGATATTAAATAGTAAAGGATGGGGATTAATAATGGAACCTGACAGCTCATCTCCGGCTTCTATCTGCCTGACCGTCCCTACAATCTTCTCTTCCATTCCCTCCCTACCTCGATTTTTTATTTTTTTTTCCCTTTTTCTTTTTTCCCTCTCAGTTTCTAATCCGGCGTGGTTCTCTCTGGCTCTGACCCTCCTTTGTGCTTCTTCCCTCCAGCTCTTTTGTCTCCCTTCTTCCTCTCTCTCAAGGACCTCGATCTTTCAGGGTCATGTCAGGCGAGTAGAAGAGCACGTTGGTGTCGTCGTCGTCGTCATCGCTCGGGTCGATAAGGTCTGCCTGTGTGTAGCGCACCGCCCCGGGGTAGTACTCTCCGATTCGCGTTCGGTCGCAGAGCCGTGACTGCAGAGCCAGCTGAAAAAGCAGACACAAACACACGCGCGCGCACACACACACACACACACAAAGAGAGAGATTTGAATTAGTTTTCCCTATTTGCCCTGGTTTAGATCGTTAACTTCAAAAAAAGCTTCTTTTCCTGTTTCCATTCTGGACATTTCCCAACAATGCCTTGCATAGGTTTTGATGCCCCTTCCACTTTTTTCCCATTTTTTCATTTCACAACCGCCGACCTTGATGTATTTTAGTGTTGTTGTTTTTTTCTGAGATAGATGAACACAAAGTAGTGAAAAATTGTGAAGTGGAAGGATATTGCTACACAGCTTTCTAAACGTCTTACAAATAAAAAATTATTTTCAGGTCTGCAGATTTCTCATTTGGATTTAGGTCTGAACTTCAACTGGGTGATTAAAACATTCTAGATCGTATCATTGTCTCTCTAATATCTCGGAAAATACTCCCCACAGCATGTTGCTGCCACTGTCGTGCTCTTAATATCTTTGGCAAAAAGTATTAAAGAACCGACTGTTTTAACAAATAAATGCAGGGTTGAACAATTTCTCAGTTTTTGAGTGAAAAATTGCAGTAAATTTCCCAAAAGAAGGACTCTAAAATAACCCATAATACTTTTTTTAAATCCTTTTTTGTCATCAGCTTTGAAACTTTGTATGTTTTCACAATCAGAAATCAGCTTTATTTATAGCAAAATTAACCTCATTTTTTTGTGCCCAAAATAAACAAAAAACAAATGTACTTCAATTTGGAGAGCTCAAAGCGTACAGATGTTAAGTATATTTAAATAAATAAAATAAAGATTTTTTTGCAGCATTTTTCACAAATATCTACATACCCTAAAAAAAATTTATCCATTCATTTTATTGTTCCCTTAAGCCCTGCATTAAAAAACGACCCGACTACCTCTTTTGGGAATTTAAGGATCTCAAATAAAACCTGAACATTACTCAAATTTCGTCCAATATGACTAAGATGATTGACTTTGTTCCCTTTTCTAAAGTCAGCTAACCTCGGCGGCTTTAATGTTTGCTTCTGTCTGTAGCAGAAATATAAGATTGTATTTCATAAATTTATGATGAAGTGATGAAGGATTATATTCTTAGATTATACTTTTTTCCACACTATTTGGGTGGAGGCTTTATATAAGCCCATTGGGCTTTTGCCTCTCCCTGCATTGTTGTTATATATTATTATTTTTCTTAATATCTTTGATCTGCATTTTAATTGTGCAAAATAAACAGTACAGAGGCGCTGTCAAAATTTTGTTCACTTACAAATCCCAATTAAAGAATGTAGTTTGCAATGCATACATACAGGTGCATGAAGCAAACGAGCTGCCCCCCTCCCCCATCATTTCTTCTTCTTTTTTTTAAAGAAACAGTCGTTACAGAGGAGCAGTCAGACAAAGGAAATCTAATGTGTTTTAGTACTCTCGGAAGAGCAAGGTCTTTCAGCGATACCAGATAACAAAAAGGGTTTCTGCTGAGTAAAAGAAATTTAGTAACTCAATCCACCACTGAGGGATCATGCGGGAGAGTAGGACTGAAATTTCAAGCCTCGCAGCGATAAAAGGGCCCAGTCGTCATTCACTGGAAGATGGCGTGAAACCAGCAGCTCCGAGACCTGCATGAGTAAACCCAGGGCGCAGAGCGGCGATGAGCATTTAGTGACTGGAACATAAAAGGCATATGGAGGAAAAAAAAAAAAAAAAAAAAAAAAGGACAGGTGGAAATGAAATAAACCGTCTTTGGCTTGTCGAGCCGCAAACGTGCTGCGGCTCTGGGACTTTTAATGGACAAACGTTTTTTGTTTTCTTTCTCTCTTCCTTCTTCTTTTAGGAATAAACTTTTTAAATACGTGCGTGCTACGTTTGCAGCGGCTCTGAGGAGAACGGGGGGATGTTTTCGGCAGCTCTCCTCTGCCTGCACTCTGGCATACATGCAGAGGCAGAAGTGTTGTGAGCTCATTGCAGAGCTGAAGGCGGTTCAGTTGTATGGCTAGAATGCAGATCAATATCAAGGAAAGAGTGGAAGGGAGAGAGAGAGAGAGAGAGAGAAATGGAGAATGGATAGGTGGGAGGGATATGCAGCACAAAGGGAGAGAAAATAATGTGAGAGAGATAAAATGCCAGAGACGCTTTAACGGGGTATAGCGGGAACAGAGAAGACATATGGAACGGAGAGAAAGCAGGCGAGGCGGAAGAGGAGAAGAGTAAAACGCCGCCACCGCCGCTCATGGGAGGGAAGAGCAGAAGACAAGAAAAGCAAGAGGTGCAGAGTAGAGAGGAACACAAAAAACACGTTGATCAAAGAAGTTAGGAGAGAAATCAATCGATCAATGCACTCCGTAATAATCGGCTTACTTGAATATGTCTGATCTGCAACCAGAATAAGTTTTCCCTCTATTTGGACTGACAAATAAAGCTGGTTTCAGCTTCAGATGATTAGAGATATTAAAAGTTTCCAATCAGGAAATTTGCTGAGGTCATTTGAAGAAATATCTAAAATAAAATTTTCAATACTCTTTATCCTGAGTTTTTTTTTTTAATTTTATTTTATTTTTTTTACAAAATACCTATAATTAAGGGAATTTACTAGATTACAATCTCCACAGCCTCCTATTTCCAGTTTTGTCCGTAATAGAAAAAGTGAACAAAGTGGATGGGTTTCTGGAATTGTCTGTAAATCCTCTTAAGGGCATTTGTGAACAGTGAACAAGGAAGAAGAATAATGTAGCCTTAATTGGTTGATGCGAAGCTACGAAACACCTGGGAAGCTTAATGAATACAACAGAGTTCCCTGATTTAAATGTGGTAAATGTGTGGGGGGGGGGTTTTTTGGCAGTATGTGCACGGAAAAAGACTTTCAGTGTATTAGTAAATGTTGGGATTCACATAATCTATGTACAGAAAAAAAAAAAACCTTCTGAGCCCAAACTCTTTACTTTGGGTTTGTATTCTCCTAACTCCGCTTGATCAAAGCGTATTCTTGGAAATATTGAGTTATTGCAATAACCTAGAAAAGGACTGAAAGATTTTGTAACTTAGCTACAAGAAGGAGAACAAGAAGAAGAAGAAGAAGAAGAAGAAGAAGAAGAAGAAGAAGAAGAAGAAGAAGAAGAAGAAAAAGCCATTTTATCAGAGCTAAACATTCATTATTTGAGGGTATCCAGGGTCCTGTTATTCGGTACTCATAGAGAACCGATATGACCCCAGCATTGGGAATACTGGATAATTAAATCTTGTGATGAACTGTGAGCTAGGAGAGAGCTTTAAATTGTCTCAAGCAGCTGTTCGTGGAGTCATCCTCAGTCAACCTTCGACAGCGATTTTATTTGTTTTGCTATTGTAAGGCAATCACTTGTGCTTGCTTCATCCCTTCCCCCCCAATATTTAATTAGCTGGTGAAAAGGAAAAAACAAAAATTTCATTACAAAACAAAACCAGTAGTTAGACCAACTAGGTGTTACTGCTGAGTTTAAGAATATGTTTAAGCAAAGTCAAAATGCTCAATACAAAGCTCAATGTTAGTCGGCTTTATCCAGTTGAAAACATTTTCTCATCCTGTTGGAAACCCCAGACTGAAACTGCAACAATCAGATGAAGAGAAATTAAAGGTCTCTGGCAGGAACTGGAACACCAGTGTCACCGTCCAGTTCCGCCAGTTCGGCATCAACGTGTATTGAGAAGCTGCTTTCAAATGTAGGAAACCACAGCATGGTGGTGGTAGCATCATGCTGAGGTTCTTTTTCATTGTCAGTGGTATTGTGTTTCACAAACTGATCAACTCCAAATTACTTAACTTAATCAAAAATCATCAGCTAGAACAGGGGAGTACAAAATGTGGCTCCGCAGCACTCTGAGGGCGGCATCATCACTGACAAATAAAATCTTCTCATTCCTTAGCCATCTTAATTTTCTATTAAATACAAGCATCCAGGAACTTTAACTCAAACCCGGCTCGGTACCAGAATTTTTTGGGCCTCTTGGCCAAAAGTTTAGACGCCATTGAGTTGGATGGTTGAAACTTGGACAGATTTAAGAGTTCCAACACGATAATTACTCTCAACACATATCAAGAGTAGTTTTAGCAGGTTCACATTAAGCTTCTAGAATGAGTTCTATCAACTCTGCCAAGAGGAGTGGTCACATATCCAGGTTAATGTCAGGATCTCGTTAAAAATTAGGAAGTGTGCAGTCGAGTTACAACTTGATAAGAGGCATATGAACAAATATTAATGGAGATGTAAAGTGTTTGAGCCTGTATGTTTAATTTTGAGCCTGTTTGGGCAAGAGAAATCCACCAGAAACCTACACTTGGAAGACACAATATATAAAAATCATCGCAGTTAAAAGTTCACCCTGAAAAGAAAAGCCCCAAATAAGATGATATACCTGATGAAAAGAATATAATCTCCAACGGGGTAAGAAAGGATCCTTATCATTAAGGTATCCTGAGTCATGGAAACAGTCATGATGAGGAGATTTGGATATGTTGGATAGAAATAGGGACTATGTAAAGAAGGGTGATAAGAAAAAAGAGGAACCTGAAACTGGTGGTTTGACAGTCAACACAGCTGATGTGTACCTTCTGTGGTAAACTAGCTTCCCTGTACCTTGACATGCAACTCCCATAAAACATAACATGTTCAGTCAATACAGACCTCCACACCTCTGATTGGCCTATAAAGCATACAAAAAAAGCACGCTACTTTGCTCCAACATAATGGTCACGAGAATCACAAATGCAAGACCTAACAGGCTGTCATTTTCCTTGATTTGCTATTAGAGAGCATTATTCCGCCTGCAGCTTCTAACTTGTTTCAAACTGTACTGGTCTGTACAAGACTAACACATCAACTCCTCAAGTACCTCACTATGTTCCCGAACTGAGGTGAATTCGGTGCGAGTGAGTTTCGTTTGAACTTTTTTATCTCTTTAACAACACATAACAGTACATCTGCATTAGAAACCCTAACAAAAAGAGCAGATACGAGCTGTGCAAGAAGAAATTGTTACATGGGAGACTGACCACTTCCATAGCTTCCCTGTAGCCTACGTGACCTGGACTCTAAATTCCAAGAGGAAAGAGCAGGGGAGGTAATCATTCACCAAAAGATCATTTCAGACTGGAAATCCTTTTTTTTGGCCCACATCTCTACCACGAAGGACCATATGAAAACTTTAGGAAAACATTTTTTAGGAGCTATGTCAGTCCAACTCCATGGAAACCACTCCCAGAACAAAAAAAGGGACAACAAAGAGCACCAAGAGCCTTTTGGATTAAAGGCTGAATCATTTCATAAGGACGAGTCACAACTGTCACGTTAGCTGGCTCAAGATAGGTCCCTTGCTTTACACCTACTCCCAAACTTGTCTCTATGATGGCCTGACTGGAGATTTCAAGGTACAATGGCAAAAGGTTGGATTTTGGTTTGCTAAACCAAACAGAAATGCCTTAAAATTTAGCAGCAGATTGAGCGAACACCAGAGGATTCTTACACTACAACACACTAGATCAGTGTTTTTCAACCTTTTTTGAGCGAAGGTACATTGTTTTTATTGAAAGAATCTCGAGGCACACCACCAACCAAAATGTACACAAATGATACTCTATATAGTAAATCTTATCAAAGTGTATTGAACAGGAATCAAATAAACACAAAAATTTATTTTTGATCATATTTTATATTTCTTATTTCAAAGTGCACTTAACATGTCCACTTCAAAAATACACCTGATCAGTGGCATCAATACGTCTGGAAATTGTGTTATCTGAGACTCTGTTGTGCTTGAACTGTTGGACAGCTTTTCACCGCATACCAAGCACAACGGAGTCGGTGAGTCGGTGTTGTTGCATCCCCGGTAAAAGTAAATCCAAATGAAATGTAACTCTCACTGTACTGTCTCGAGCTCACGGTATTTGCCT
>CAEFZX010003552.1:0-55550 GCA_903066825.1 Alfaro cultratus
GTGATAGTTTGTGGACTCATTTTAAGCGATAAAAGACGAAACAAGAGGATAAAAGACGGAGGGAGCAGCCGCTCTATTTGCTGCACTATGATTTGGAGGTGAGTTATGTTTTTAGTAGTTAACATTTTTAACTGAATAAACATAACGACATATAATAAACGTATATAAAAATGACCTTTACATATAGTAATAAACATTTCCACATATCAACTCCGATGTCCACCTGACTCTCAGTTGCCATGTCAACTGTTTGGGATTCCCGATCTAAAGTCGGACATATTCAACACACCACAAAGTAACACACCACACACTGCAGGACGATGCAAGATTGGCGAAAAGGGAAAATCGGGGCAAAAAAAAAGGCTTTAGAGGGAACACCAACATGCAGAAGCATTATCTGACGGATCATCAGTCAGATCAGCATCCCGTTGACAGATTCGCTTCCTTATAAACACAGTTTGGCGCGCCATTGTCATTTTGAAACAGTTCCTGTTTCGGTCACGTGACTTGCTGAAAGCAATACGCGCACCGACACGGGGTTTTGTCTATGGGCTCGACACATGCGCCGACGCATCGGTGTTGCTGGACCCATCACTAGAGGTTAGTTTCTTTTCTGTTCCTTAAAGGGTAATCATTTCATAGATTACCATGTCATAACTATGATTCAAAGTTTTTAAATCACTTATTTAGGAAGCTCCTTTCTGCATTTGAACATATTAACATAACAAATGGGAAACTACCTAAAATGGGGCTCTGGATGTTCGTTTGCAGCGCTGCAGAGCACATGCCACACTGTTCTGATGTTCTACTCCCATCTACAAACCTTTTTCAAATGTACTGTACAGAGAGGAGCTTAATTTGTTGTCCTGACCTTTAAATACAGTAAACATACTGATGCCAGAAACAACATGAAGTCTTCAGAAGTCGTGCTGAGTTCAAGGCTTAGCTTAAACAGTTGTGTTTGCCATATGGAGGACCAATTACATCACACATACCACTTAACTGCAAATCATAAACTTATAGGGATAAAATTGATCACCTGAGTGTTTTTCTTGATGACACCTCTAATTGAATTGTGTCCTGCAGTATTCTATAATAATAATAATAATAATTAATAATAATAAAATAAAACTTAACAATTTAGTTGATTTTAAAAGGTTTTTCAAGAAGTTGGGAACATAGTAGTCATTAAGTAAACTTGTATAGAAAGTTTGAACTGAAAATCTCTTGTTCTATTTCAGATCTTCTTCCTTTCTGAATTCCAGCTACCCCAGGCTACTGGTAATTGCTGCCAATTTAAAAAAGAAAAGTTGTCTTAATTACTGTTCTCCCATAAGGTATTCCAAATATTTAGAGGTAATACAAGACCCAAATTTAACAGCAAAAAAATCTCTTTAATGTGTCTTTATAACATGCTTGCTAATTTGTATCGTTGTTTTAACAAAACGTTTTCTTTAAATTAAAACATAGGTTAGTATTTTAAATTCTGATTTATGAAAGTGTATAATCAAAGCCCGTATAAAAGTATCCTACATTTTTTATTTCTGTTGAAGATCTCTGCAAATCAAATTAGAAACTCTTAAAATTTTAAAAGAAAAATAAACTGGACGAACGGGTTAAAATAAATTTGTCACTCTTTACTGCTTTTACGTTGAATGGTTCATATTGCAAGAAAGTTTTGTATAATAAAATAACTTCCAGTCATCTAACTGAATCACTGGAAGCTGCTTTTTTTTTTCCTTATGATTTTGTGAAAAATTCAATACAAATCTTTCCAATTAGTTTTATTTAGACCATGGTTTCAAATTCAACACATTTCAGATGTACAATAAAGCAGAAGCATCATTCTCCATGCATCCATTGAAGACTTCTTTAAATGGTCGAGGCTTCTTTCCCACACTGTAAAAGTAATAATGTTTTTTTTATGAGTCTTGGACCCAGTGAAAGCAGATTCCTCAGCTGACTTCCCAGAGGTGACTAAAGTAAAATAACCCCATAAAGTAGAAAAGTTTCAATTGAAAAAAGAAGAGACTAGTGTTGCCTCAGATATGGTCTGCTGCTTGTCTTTATACCCTTGTCTTCACACACAGAAAACACTGCTGCTTTCAAGTCTGTGTGGATATTTCATGTGTCCTCTGTGCACTGTGGACTGAGAGGAGTTGGTCTTCAGGGGCAGCTCTGTACCCAAGGCTCATTTTAATGTATGTAAAAGCTATGGCTCACTGGAGAACCTGTACAATGGACTGATCATCCAGAGGGATGTGTCAGAGAACGGTGTGTGTGGGTGTGGGCGTGGGTGTGTGTTCGCACGTGGGGATGTGTGTCAGAAATAAGAGCGACTGTGGCCGAGGTTTGGACATGCTTCGATGGTCTACTTGCACATTTCAGTTTCAGCCTTTGACACTTTTTGCTTGCACACCACCATGTGAACACGCACACACTCACACACACACACACATGCACACGCATAGAAATTTGGATCTTGAGGTCTGACACATTTGCATATCGCTGTCTGCTACAGTCAGACCCTGTAGGCTTACTCCATCCTAAAAACCTCCGCAGCAGTCCCACCTGGTGGGTATTGTTGGTGAAAATGAACTTTTCCCAACTTTAGTAAACTTGAGCGATTGCCATAAGATTCTCTGTTTATTAATGCAGAGAAACCGGCTTCAAAGATGCAAAGTTAACACATGTAGGTAGTAACTGAACATCAATGTTTGGGGGGTATGTTATGCTGTTTAGTGCAAACAGCTTAATAAATATTAGGATTTTTTTTTTCAGTAGCACACTGTCAAAGTAAAATAAAAATAGATGATTGTAAACCGTTGACAAATGCCTTTGCTAGCTGCAACTAATCTGTGATAGGAAATGATCTTGTAAATTTTCAAATTAAAACTCAGCAAAAAGATAAGAGTAAATGAATGTATTATCAGCATAAAGTAAAACATGAAAACTTGTGCATTAGAGGTTAATTGTTAATAATAATGAAAAAATAATAATAAAATGCTGATATTAGATAGAATACTATGTAGATAAGACAGGCCGTTTTTACTGTAAAAACGGCCTTTGCCGCAATTTCAAATAACAATATCAGTCTAAAATTATTTATAGAATCGGGAAATACATGTTTAAAGTCAAACAAAAAAGGAGCTGAGAAAAAGCTTATAAGTGTGGAGTGAGCAGAACATTAGTGTGATGACAAAGAGGCGTTCCACTCTCAAAGACCTGGAGCTCATTAAAGAAAGTAAATTGTGAAAACAGCATCAGACAATGCAGACAATGTTTTTCAAATCAGCCAGATTTCCCTCTTGACCTCCTGGGGATTGGCTCACCAGGTGAGGTGGGAATGTTCCCTATCTACCCTGGTCCTGCTGAGTTCTGGCTGCCATGCTGTGCTGGTGCATACCTAGCCTGTTGGGGGCTCTGGGTGAGGGGTCTCCCCTGCTTGGTGGTGGGTCAGTGGGGGTCAGGGCCTCCGGGCAGCTGGGTCCCAGGCATCAACCATACGGTGGAGGGGAGGGGTCACAGGCTCGGCATGCTGGCTCTCAGCCTGTGCCTCTTTGGCCCGGGGGCATCTGCTCCTTTGCTTTGCTGACGTCCCACCTTCATGAGGAGCGTATGGCTGCCCTGGGGCGGCGCCTTGTGACTCTCTGCCTGGGGCTCCGGCCCTCCAGATCCCTCCAGAGCAGCGCTTACCTGTCCATTGCCGCTCTTGGGTGCTGTGGGCTGCAGGTCTTCCACAAATTTGCTCACTCGCACACACTCAACACAAATGCAATCACTTCTATGCATACCCAGTGAGCTATACAATTTTTTTCCCCCTTATCCTCCTGCTGGTGTTGACTGGAATCATGGTGATGGCACAGATTATGTTGCAAGCGCTGGTGGGCAGGTAGAGTTAACTGAATCATTCCCATCTGTTCTGGTCAGCTTCCTGCTTCCATTCTTTTATGTTCCTTCTAATTCTGTGGCCATCCATGCAGTCTTCAGGAAAACAACTTAAAATGTTTGATGCAGTTGGAAAAGCCACCGAAGATCAACTTCATTTGAATGCATGAATAAATGCAAAAAACCAACAAACATATAATCTGACATACTCAGAAAAACTCTCTCATGAAACACCAACCGAAAACTCTTCGGTTCTTTTTTTACATACTACATTTAGGTGTAAAACAGTGATATAATAATTTCTGGAAGAGAACCTTGAACTATGGGAGCTTAAAAAAGGACAAAATTAAATAACAAAAAAAATAAATGCATCATTAAATCAGAAGAAGATATAACCTTTATTGTCCCACAGAGGGAAAATTCAGCACCTCAAGCAAACACAACTGGTTCACTTCAAAAAATATATAAAAAGACTTTTGGAACTTTTATGTCAGCCTACATACAGATCTTGATGCTGCTTTTCCCTCTGCAGGACAATAAATAATAAATCATTCTAAATAATGCAAATCATTAATTAAATGTACCATGAAATAAATACATGTTTAATTAAATGTTTAAATAATTTATTTAATAAAATATATATATATTAAATATGGCAATATATTATTAAAATGAAAATGTATAATAGCAGGGTATTATCATCCAGACCATGTGGCGGATAAAGTAGAAGAATTGATTGAATGATTGATTAAGTGTAACCAAAAACAGGATTTAAACAGTCACAGATCAGCTGAAAATATTTTGAGGAATGGACATTTCAAACGGTGATCCGGCTATAGACCGACTCCTATTTTTATCCTGAACCACTGCAATAAGCACAAAACATTTTGTAAGAAGATAAGAAGTACATAAAAAAGTGGGGAAATGATTGAAGGACATGTAATGGTTTATTTTCCTTAAACACTGTGGCAGAGGATGCAATTAAGCTGTTAAAGACTCTTTCTCATCCTTAGCTATTACTCAATCATGAGGGTAACACATAAACAGCTGTAGGGGTGTAAAATTATGACCTGTCAGTGACATCAGGCTCCAGTCATTGCTGCAGATACTGGCAGGAAAATGTAAAGCAGGAGGAAAAAAATGGGGAAGAAGAGGTAGAAAAAGAGGCATAAAGTGCATCCCATACAAATATAAAAATATTTAAAAAAATACAGATCAAATCATTTTTATGTCTATTTTTGTTGTGTCTGGTTACCATACTCTCAGAAACTAAAGCTGTTGTGTATTTTTGAATTGGTTTCAACAAAATATTTTTACCTTAACATTTGAAACCTCTGCACCTGCCATACAGTGTAATCATACTTTCAAACTGCAGCGGCGGTATATTACACAGTTCCTCTCCACCTCCCTGGGAACTTTCTAAGAAGCTCCATGTTTTGCTGCACTTGGGTCACCCAGAGGTTAAAAACACTCATAAATATTTTACCTGCCCATCCAGCGGAAGAAAAAAAAAAAAGCACTGTACTTGTCTGGAGTACTGTGTTCACAAGAAGCAGTGAGGGAGAAAGAGGGAGGTGCGACACATTGCGTGTTTGCATCTTTAGAATGTACACATGTGTTGGTAGAAACATTAAAGGGCTGTTGAAGCCGTTTTAAATTGCTTCACTCAAAGGAAACAGGGTTAGAAATAAAAGAACAGAGTCACAAAATGAAGCAATGTGTAAATAATCAGTGGTTGATCCTTTTGGTAAAATAAATTCAAGTACGTTTGAAGAGCACAAATAAAAACTGTTAATCTAAATATTTTTGTTTTTAGGTTTCAGTTGTTTTTTTTATGGGGACCAAAATTCATAGGTCAGTTCTGAGGTCCTGCTTAGGTCAAACATGACGTGGAGGATATATTAGATTAATTTTAGGCATAACCTGGTCATGGTTAGAGCTGGTGTTAAGGCCCTATTAAGGACGGCTGAAAAATCTGTTGTGTGTGTGTGTGTGTGTGTGTGTGTGTGTGTGTGCACGCACGCATGTGTTAAACACTTGCCCTCACAAGTGCTGGGGCAGCTCCAGTGAGTCACAGTGCCATGTATACTTCTCTCATCCAACATTTACAAGCCTTCTGCTCTCCCCCTCACTCCTGCTCTGCTGCCAACACATTACCCACGCTCCACTGCCCCCCTCCATCTCCTGTCTGTCTCTGCTCATCATCACGTCTCCGCTGTCTGCATGTTTTTGTTTTTTTTTTGTTATTGTTGGTTTTCTCGTTCCACCTTTCATTCTATTTTCTCCAAATATGAAACTGTTTAATTGACTTTCATGTTAGTTTATTCACTTTCACTCCCTTCATCTTTCTGACCTTTCTTTTTTTTTTCCTCTTTTTTCTCCTTCTCACTTCAAATGATTCTGGTTCCCTCCTCTTTGGCATGTCATCATTCATAATTTTTCATTTTAATTTGAACTGAAGCTGTCTTCTGCATGTTACTGAGCAACAAATCTTCTTGCAGAAGTAATGTTCATCACAGAGTTATTACAATCGACAACTTTGAACATCCCAGGTGTTTCTGCTTATGTGCTTCTAATTTCCAATCTTTTTTTTTTTTTTGTCTTGCAAAGCTAACTGTGATTTAAATTAAAAAATTATGTTCTTTTCTATGCTGTAGTTGGGCCATACAGGCCTGCTGTTGTTTGTGTTTGAGAAACAATATCACATGGAAAAAAGTAAAAATGTTGCTTGACTGCTACTTAGGCTTGTTTAAAGGAGTAGTTACCAAATAGAAGAAGCAAACAAAAGCTGAATCACAACCACTGATGCCACAGTTGCCCACTGTCACATGCCTAGTGTTATAACTGTACAGAGTTATATAAATTAGGAAATAATGATAAAATCTAATTCAATACAAGTCACCTTGTGACATGTTGATGGCTGTTTCCTAATAGTCATCAATATAAAAATAAGGTTTACATTTTCCCCTCTTATCTCTATAAAAACCAATATTTTAAGGACACAGACTAAATTATTAGTATTTTACATACCTCAACACAATTCTAACATTTCTAGTGAATGTGGTAATATTGTACGTGTATTAAACTAAAAAAAAAAACACCCTATAAAAAGGATTTTGGCAGGTATTTTTATTAGATAAAATGCATAGGTTTATTAGGGATGTGAATGTTAAATTTATTTATATTACACATTTAACAACAAGGCTACACCACAATCATAAAATAGAAAATAGAATAATAAGCATCTCTTACATCATCTGTTTTAGTCTTGAGAAAAGAGATCAATTATTGTTAAATGATTGTATCGTCTGAGTAGTACAGACAGGTAGAGGTAATCTTCTCCACGGTATCGAGAACACGTTTAAAAGCAGTCGAGAAAAAAGTAATTTTTTTAGTGTCAACATGTCATATCAGTGTGAGCTTGTTGGAGTCTGAAAACTGTGGGAGTTGTGTGTCCCTGACATTTAGATGTAAAGTTATTTTTA
The DNA here is from genome assembly GCA_903066825.1 of Alfaro cultratus. Lineage (NCBI taxonomy): Eukaryota > Metazoa > Chordata > Actinopteri > Cyprinodontiformes > Poeciliidae > Alfaro > Alfaro cultratus. Next base: position 7,374 of record CAEFZX010003552.1, read on the forward strand.
AAAAAGTATTGACTGTTATAAAAAGCATAGCCTTTTATTGCTTATATGAAGCTACAGAGCAAATGCTATCATTAACATTAACAGTCAGAGGTGGGTCCGTTGTGGTATTCTCAAAGTGATAACAAATAATTTGTGTTAATTTCTCACTGTTACCATGTCGCCATACTGCGTGCTGACAATTATTGGTCAACACAAAAGGGCTTTTGTATTTCAAAGTAAGAGACTCAGATATAGACATGAGGTGCTTGAAGCACACACTCTCATTTCTGGGGCTCGTATTAATGACTTGCTCTTACTTCACAAGACAAATCACATGCTGACAGGAACAAGGCAGAATTTCACTTTGATGAGAAACGAAGCGCTTTTTCTAATAATTTGGAGTACATTAAATTTAATGTGACTGTCATGGTTAGACAATAATATCTATTAGCACGCATTTGGAGTGCAAGACCAAAGACAGTGATTTTGCACACAGCTCTAACATAATGATTTCCGATCTACAGATAAACCCAGACAGATAGATCTGATGTGCAATGAGTAAATTACTGCTAAATAATGTAAAGTGTATAATCACTGTGTATTTTCCCAATTCTTTCACGGTAAAGAGTTTTATTTATCTGGTTCACCATATACATATAAATTGATGGTAAAATAATTTTTCCCAATGTTCTTCACAATCTTATCTGCTAAGCAGAGTCAGCAAAACAAGAGTTCCTGAGTGATGGTGTTTATAAGATGCATACTGACAGAAAATAACAGATTTGATCCTTTCTCTAACCACGTCAGAATGAAGCAAAAAAATAGGAAAAAATACAAAAAATGCTTTTCAAACTGATCGTACATATAAATTAAAAAACTGTCATGCAAGAAACAACATGATGTTGTGAGTTGAAGGATTTAGTCAATATGCAGCAGGAAACTGGGATCCACCAGCAAGTTAGATGATAATGATGGATGAAATTTAAATCCTGTATGTGTCAACTGAGCAAGTTGAAGCTACTGCACTGCTGAGTTTCATTTATTTTTTTTTCTAGACTTAAAGATAAATATTCTCCACCTTAATGTCTTCTTAGCTTTACCAACTTTGTCAATATTGTTTCTTGTTGTTTCTCACAACTTCATTTAAAGAATTAAAGCTGCTGTGGGTAGTTTTTGTAAAAATTAATATTTTACACATTTTTTAAATCTGTCACTATGTCGTGACAGTAGAGTATGAGACAATTTATTTGTGAAAAACAAGCTCCTCTGTCTTCTCCCAGTGGTCCTTCTGCTTTTTGCAGAAATACACAGCTCCCTGTCAGAAACAACCAATCAGAGCCAGGAGGAATGTCTTACTATTGTCAATCTTCCTTGAGTATATACTGCTCACAAACTTTCCCCTTTCAGTTGCTATTCGTGTCGTCATTCAAGCTCAAGATTGCCTGTGTGCTGCCGCTGCGCTGATGGCGTAGAAACAACCTGACATCACAGAAAAGCTGCCAAATTCTTGAAATCGCATCAGGCTCCACTATGAGGGAGGAGCAAAGGGAAGTGAATGTTCAAGTTTTCTGGCTAACACCTTGATTTTCTCAGAACTACCTAATACAGCTTTAAGTATGTATTTTAAAATTAAATATTACGCCGTATTTACTACCACAAAATTCAGCCTCTTAAAGATTCTAGAACAAGGTTCTGCAACCTTCAGGTTCCACAAGGACCTAATAATTTTGCTAAAAAAATTTAAAATCATTCCAGGACAGAATAACTCTAATGTTACCAGCAATACTTTTCAGATTTATTCTTCGTGTTGGGTTGAAAGCTATGTTTTGTAGCATTAGTGGCTCTAAAGCTTTATTTATCTGAACTAAGAGCCAAAACGGCTCTATTGACTGACAAGTTGTCAGATCCCTGTTCTAGAAATTAATCAAATTTCTTGCCATTGCTTCGTCCAACAAACTTGCTTGACAATACAGTATTTTGAAAATTGTTTACCAGAAACTAAAGCCAGTACACAGCTACTTTTTGTGATGTGCCCCTCACCAATTAGTGTTAGTCTTCACTACTTTCTAGTTGGGTAGTTTTAATTTTTTGCTGTCCCCTAATAAATAATGTCAAACTGCAAATAATTCACCAGAATATTTTAATAAGTCTTACATGTGAAAAACAGTTTACGAACCAATTTTCGCAAAAACAACTGAAAGACTCCAGGCTGGACACAAACCAGTAACAGTGCTAACCATTGGTCCAGTCAACAATAATCAGTATTCAAGTGTTTCTACAACTTGATCAGATCCCACCTGTGTCAAATGTAGCTGAATTAATTTGATTTGGAATGGGACACACTTATCTATGTCAGGTTTCACGGTTGACAGTGCATATCAGAGCAGAAACCAAGCGATAAATTTGAAGGAACTCTTTGTGGGCCTCCAACGACGGACACAAAAAATCGGTAAGCAGAGAACTGAAAGCGCTGTGTTCTCCATCATTTAGCTTTAGAAAAATGTTTGTAAAATCCTCACCTTCTTTGTTTTCTCAGCCAAACTAAGTAGTTATGGATGAACGACTATAGTTAGGCATGTAACTGAGAACACTGGTGACACTGATGGTGAAACAAATATAACTTTTCCACTTCAAATCTGGAGGAAAACCTAGATTTGTGCATTTGCAGAATTCAGACGAGTGGAAATGTTCTGTCTTCCAACAGGACAATGACCTGAAGCGCTTGGCCAAGATTACAAAGAAGAGGTTTAAAGAGCAGTCTGTGAATGATTTTGAGAGGCCCAGCCAGTGCCTGGACTTAAATCCAATTACATGCTACTTGGAAAGTCCTAAAAATGGCTGTCTACCTAAGCTGCCCATCCAACCTGACGGAGCTTTAGATGATCTGCAAGAACAATGAGAGAAAATGACCAAAGTAAAGTTTGCCAGGTTTGTAGTGACATACTCAAGAAGACCCAAGGTTTTTATTGTTATCAGTGGAGTATTAGCAAAGTGTTGTTGTTGTTGTTGCTCATAACTTAGCATTTTCTCAAAACATTTTTAATTTAGTCAAGTTTTCTTAATAAATATTTTAATCCACTTTGAAATAAATATATTCACTTTTAGGATCGATAAAGTAATTTTGAACTGAGTTGAGTTAAATAACAAAAAGTAGAGAAACTGAAATGAAGTAAATACATTTTAATTTTAGAGCATTAAAGACTTCCTGTAGCTTTTTAAAACAAATTGTACAAAACCAAATTATGCTTTATTTCAATGGCAATTTAACATAACCGAAACAATAATGCAATCGAAAAGGTTGAGAATATTAAAAAGGCACATCTAAAGTTTTTATAATTTTTGTTTTGGATGTCTTAAATAAATCTGTCAGCCTTATTTTGACCTGATGAGCTCTAAGCAGGCTACGTAAAGGTCCTTGCAACTGCTGCTAGCTTTGTGCAAAAAAAGAAAGGGAGTTATGATTCATAAAGTTGGGCTCAAAAGACCTCCATAAATATCTATCAGCTCTCCTTCTCCTCGACCTTATTTAGTTGTCGAACATCACTTAATTCGGAAGTCCTTTGTAGCGACAAGATTTTTGCTACTGCTGTTTAAACTCTGTATTCTGTTGTGTCCTTTTCTGTCTTTTGCGCAAACCTTGTTTTTGACACAAATAGAGGAAGGGAGCAAGAGGGAGGCAATGACAAGTGGGGCGGGGGCTAAAGGTGGCAATTTGGCAATATCACCAGTGCACTGAAGTGCTATCAAAAGTCTTCTCCTCTACTCTTGGCAGCACTTTGGGTGTGTGTGTATGTGGGGATGACACTTAGAGAGAAACTCCATTAGTGAGTGGCACAGTCAGGTCACCAAGGAAGCTGTCTGTCAACACAGTGGAATAGAATAGAATAGAATAGAATAGAATGTTGTCTTCTTTAAAAAGGAAGTGAAATAATTTATTTTTTTTTGTTTATGTACATGGATGTTAGAAATAAATATCTAACAAATTTTAATGGAGAACATATCTATATTTACATACTTGTTGAAATCATCCTCTGCATTGTAACTCTAACTCCAAGTCCCCAAGAGGCTTTATTTTTCCTGGAAAGAAAGACGTCATACTATTTTGGAAGGATGACTTATTATTTTAGAAAAAACTTGTATCAACCATAAACATATAACAGTAACTTTCAGGTAAACAAACTACGCCAACAAAGAATTTCCTTGGAGCTCAGTGTAGCTCACTAACTTTCAAGTTCAAAGAGCTTTAGTCATCAAGGACAACAACAGAAAGGTTCACCTCTATTTTGTTGTTGACTTTTCTCCTGGAAAACGTGGTCTTATAACAGGACAGCAGAAAGGCAACTTAAGTGAAAAGCTACTCAAAGCCAATGAACCAAAAACAGGGATTACTCCAGGTGTGAAAAACCTGATGCATCCGGGCTGCAGAAGGTTTATGGACTGGAGAAAAGGCTCACAGAGTCTGTAGGAGCGAATCTGTAGATAATTGTAAATGTTCTGTGTTGTATTTTCACATATTAATGTGACAGATATATTAATAACAAGGGAAGACAAGAAACTGAGGATTTAGAATTTTAAAAAAAATCAAAGTGTGCAAGAAAATAATTTAAATTACTGTATTTGCGAAATTCACAATTACTAATACCCTAAAATAGAGTGAATTGTGGTATGACAAGATATTAACAAGCCACTGACTTAATATTGATCCACGAGAGTATCAATCGATCGATGTTTACAAGAGATAATTTTATTATTTACTTTAATATTAGCCTATTTGAGTTTAGAAGATCATGGAAAAAAATTTTTGTTTAAATGCTTATGTTTGTTTAAATACATTATGACTACCATTGACACCACTCAGATCCTAAAGAATTATTATGGCCATAGACATTTTTTAAACTGTTTTGATCTAATTATTTTAACATTTGTAGTGTGAACAAGCAGGTCAAAGAGTCTGTCTTATAATCTATCCAAAATCAATTTGGAGGACAAAATCTTGACTTTTCTCTTGAGCGATCTTTAGAAAAAGATTTTCTTGGACTTGTGCTTTATTTAGAGTCAACACAAAAATAAATACTTAAAGATTCTAAGAAGAAGAATCAATGAGAGCTACTGATTAATGCAACCCAGAATTGAATTTATTATTCATCACTGATTAACTGATTGAAAAACAAATGAACAATATGAAATCTAAACCTACCAATAATTAATTTACACATCATCTGAAAACATGGTAAATTGTAGAAATAAAAACTGAATGTTAAAACAATTGTTATTTAAAGGAGTCAGATTCAAAAATAATCAGGAGCTTATTCAGTTCTCAGAAGCCTGAAGGAAATGTTATATTGCCTTATTATGGACATAATACCTGGTTTTATTCTGCATCAGAGGATGTTTTAGCCCGTAGAACAACGTGCAGCCATCGACTTTCCAGCACCAGACACGGCTTCAGTGGAACAAATAGAGTGCTTTACTGCCATTCTGACCGAAGCGCGGCCTCCATTAATGGAGCTGTCTTCGACTTCGACATGGGGTGCCGAACACCGTCTCTCAGTTTGGCTGACAGGGGATCTCGACACACAGCTGTTTGAACAGCCTGACGGTCACTCTGCGGATGCAAAGTTCTGTCACTCTTGTCTCAGGTATTGGTCTGTTGGTGACTTTGGTATGGATTATTTCTATGAACAAAAAAAAAAATCTAAAAAACTTGCCAAGTTAAACTGAAGGGATCTACCAAGTGGAATGGTAAAAAAAAAAAAAAAAAAGGTTTTTCAGGGTTTTTACAGAAATTATGACAGTGAATGGCGCTGGCAGAAGGATTTTCTAAAAATACCAACGCAGGTCTGCTTGATTAGGTTACTCCCAGGTTACATCTGGTGCTTTGGATGAGAAAGTAATTTTGAAAAGCTGTTAGCAAGTTGCAGACTACAACTGTCTCTTCTCATCACATGGATAAAAAGAATGAGCCAGTTGCACATGTGCTTGTAGTTTAAAGTTGTAATCCCAGAGTGATTAGATTTCATGTTGCCTAATTAAATCTAGAAATAGTATCTTAATGTATCAGAAAAATCTTATAAAAGGCACAGATCATTGAAGGTAACAAAACCACTTTTATGTTTTAGAACTGATATTGTATTTATATTCATCTAAATTTAAAAATAAGTCACATTCATTGAGTGAAACACAAAAGTCACATTTAAAAATTTATACTATCAACATTAGTATTTAAAGTTTCAACCAATCAGGAAATAATAGAAAACCAGCTCAATTTTTCAATTAGCAAAACAAGAAGGACTGACATACTTTATTTTGGCAAGCAATCGAACAAAATGTTTAAGACACAATTCCTTTTTCAACCTCATAATTTGCTGTGGTCGGATAACCTGGAGATAAAAAAAACGGTTAAGCTGCTTTAAAATCCATGTGCAAATAGTTGGCTACATATTATTCATGTATGCTGTAAAGTGATCACCTACCCTGATCTCAGCCAAATAATATTTCTGAATTTTTTCTTTTTTTTTACAGACACTAAAGTGGGCACTATGCATGTGCAACAAATGTTTTTTTCACTGCCTCCTTATCTAATGTTTTTGTACATAAACACCTGCAATGTGAGAGTGCAAATACTGTAAGCAGTATATTCCCCGTGCCTGTCATGAATAAACATCTGCTTTTGCTTGAGACGTTGCAGCTCATAATGTGTGCTTTAACACACACTGCACCAGGGTGGGTGTACATGGATGGATAAAGTGTGTATGCGTGTGTAAGGAGGAAAGGGTGCATGTGTGTGTTAATGCTCCATATCAGAGGTGTTTGTCAGGTACCCGTGCCTCTGCATAAATTAAGCCTGTTCAACAAGCCTGCTGTACCAACTCTCCAAGTCTCCTCACAGATAAAATTCTCATTCTGTCCTTAAACATTTCCCTCTTCCTGTTCACTTGTCCTGTATTGTTTTCTCAGGCTCTCCCTAATTCATATCTCCTTTCTTTCTCTTTGCCTTCAGTTCTATTTTGCTAAAACTCATCATCTTCTATGTTGTGTTTGCTGAGCAAAGGCTGGCTGGTAGTACACTCCCACTGATGTCCTGATTTTTCTCCCATTGTAGTCTTTCATCCAACTTTTCCCTTTCCACTCATTATATTTCCTCATTACTTCCAGACTTGCGTGTTTTGTTTTGCTTTTTAGGGAACTTTTCTGATATTTACAGTTAATGGCGTTCCAGTTTTAACAATATGAAAATCAGAAGATGCATGTAAACTCTTTTTTTTTTTTTTTTCTTCATTCCCTGGTGTAACATCACTAACGTTTACTAAACTGATGCAATAAATTACAAAGTTAAAGCTTCATTATATTTTCCTTACTCTATCTTTACATAGACTTAGGGAAAACAGCCAGAATATGAATATTTTCAGTGTCTTTGTGCAGGTTGGAGGGGAGGGTGTTATTAATGCAACATATTAATTCCAGGCCTGATTCCAGGGGGAGCATTGGAGGGATCATGGAGGCAACGAGCTGGACTCACCATGGTGGTTTGGTTGTCAAGAAATTAAAACAGGAGCACAGGCTTAAAATGTGGCAGCAGTGTCATGACAGTGCGATGGGATCTTTTTGCCTGTAGCTGCATAGATGCTATCTGGAGGAGTTGGGCGATGGTGGGATTCAAGGCACGGCGTTATCGTAGGGATAAACACTGTCGCTGAAATATAGACAGAGACTTGGAGAAGACATTAGAGCTCAGCAGGATAGCATTTGAAAGAGACAAATCGCATTCCATTTCACATTTATGTCATGGTTTTTGAAGTGTAAATGGATTGCTTTAAAACATGTTTAATCGGCCATGAAAAAAAACATTTCTCACCAAAAAAATTATCACAGTATATAAAGTACCTTTTAACTCAATCACATACAAGAGGGTCTATCAAGCGCAGTGTGGGAGGGGTTTTCTCATACATTGGCTCTTTGTTTTGTAAAAACTTTGCATTCCTATGACCTTACATTCTTGCTATTATATCCCTGTTTAGCAGATGGATCTGAAATGTATGAGAATAGAATGAAGAAGCAAAAAAGTTACATAAACAGCGACCTTTACCGCATTTATTATAAAATGTATAGTTGCAAATAAAAGCTTCTTCTGATTTATCACAAATCACTAATCACATGTTGTTTATAAATTAAGCACACAGATCGGCACCAAACATAAAATGTGTTGGACATCCTGGAATCTGAAGCATGAAAGATGCTGAAGGCAGCAACACAGCTCTACCGTTGATTTAATTATACATTAGCATATGTGTTGTAATTGAATTAAATTCAGTTCAGTTTATTTATATAGCATCAATTTAAAACAAATGTCATCTCAAGGCACTTTGCAAAATAAAATAAAAAAATTAAATTCAACAATACACACGTCCCAATTGATCCTAGTTATCAAACAGAACAGCGTGCTCAATTACTTTATTCAAAGGTGTTTAAATAATTTTAAAGATTGGGTATGATGATGCTCGTTTGTCAGATTATGAAAATAAAGGTTTTTATGGCAACTTTAAAGATATAAAATCAAAAAGTCATCACAAGAGCCAACAATTCATAAAAAGCAAGACAAAACAGACTTTAAAAAGATGTTTTTACCTGATTTTTGAGGTCCACCGCATTAAAAATTATTTCTGAAAACAGTAACCTTTAAATTAAAATTAAACCTACTTTTCATTAAGCCCATATTTCTCATATATTTCGTAAACATATGAAATATATCTCATGAATAAACCTTAAATTTTGTCTTTATTAAATGGAAGTAGAAAATATTTATAGTTTACATAATGTGTTTCACTTTGTGAACTGAGTTAGTGAAATAAATGAACTTTTCAGTAATTTACAAATTTATTGAATATGACTTCATAACCAACCAATGCAGTGGTGTTTGAGCCCTAACCATCACTTGTTCAGTTTGAAATTATGTTCCTCTTGACACACTTTAACATGACCTGTGCGATCTGTGGGAATGGCAAAACATGACGAGCATTAAATGACACACCACAGCAAGTCCCACAACTGGCTGATCTCATAACCTATTTTTAATCGCTTCATCCCAGCCTCTACCCATTCACCATTTGTGATCCTAATTCTCTTCCAAATACAGGCAAGGCTGCAGCCATGGGGCTGAAAGTAGTGGAGAATGAGATCTGCCAATTCCCTACTGCAATAACCCCAAACCTCGCAGGGAAAAATGTTACTTGATGTTCGAATGTTTCTCTGAACTTCCAGGATTCCCCTCTGTTTTATATTTACACACATGGAAGACGAGACACCACTGCAGACACTGACATCTGGATCTTTTATAGTCTTCAAGTTCTTCCTCATACTTGCCACCCAGTCTTTCTCTATCCCAAAAATACCTGAAACTTGTCTGTAATTGGCCATGGAATACATGTCCAAGGTCCCTTTATTTCCATTTGAGATTCATCTGTGTCCAAATAACCATGTGACCTTTCTGTACAAAATTCATATCTTGTTTTGCACTTCTTCAATGCTATTTTGAGTTACATTTTGGTATACATTCAAATTTTAAGTAACAAAGATTTTCTGTAGGTTCTTTTACAGGTTGCAGAAGTTGAAATTGTTTGGTAAACACTATAAAATGATTTATACATTCATCACTGCATTGTAACCACTAATTGTATTATTATAAATGCATAAGTAACACACATTAGGAATTTTATATCAAGTTTCTCTATAAATAAAAAGGGTCTCTCTTTACATAATTATTTAGGTCAACCACAATCAAGGCTTAATATACATATCCTTGTAGGAGACGGTTTTTCCAATTAATACTTAATTGTGTATGTTTACCCAGGATGATGAACTACTGCTAATTACTGATGGTAAGTAAGAGGTGAATGACCACTCTGCAGGATGCACTCCTGCATGCGTGTGTAAAGAGTCATTGGTGCCTCCACTGGCTGCACAGAGAAGATTATGTAATTGTGTTAGTTTGTGTGTTGGTAGGTAGGGGGTGGTTAAAGTGTTCCTGTATAATAATGTGAGAAAATTGGCTGTAAAACTCACTTTAACAAACCTGTTAAGTTTTACTGCATGAAATATATAATTAACTTTTCCACAAGTTAGTCCTAAAAATAGAAGAGAAGTAAAGGAATTTACATTGAGCTTTAAACATGTTATGAAAAGTTCCAAGAGTAATTGAAATATAATTGGATTAACTTCAGAGATAAGTAAGAAAGGTCAATGGATAAAAAGTGGTCGCAGTTTATTTTGCTTTTTATCTTAAATAGTCCATATAGCTAAGAAATGAAAGTCTTGTTTTTTGTATTTTTTGCCTTTTGTTTTATAGATTTTAGAGAATTTCTACATTTTCTAGACTGAATTTGTCTGCATTTAATCAATCATTCTAGTTTATTTGTATTGAATATTTCAGCAACATGGCAGTTCAAAGTGCTTTAAATCGTGGAAAAATAATAATAAAAAAAACACCATAAACACGTCATACAGTCAGCAGTTGTGAAACCAAGAACAAACATTACATTACAAATGTTGATAGATTTTACAAAGGTAATAAAGAAGTCAATACAACACTGACATTGGACTTAATCATCAGTGAGACACAAAATACAGTTTAAAATTATCCTAATAATTATTTTCTTGCTGTTGACATAGTCCATCACATATCCTACATATTCCTTATATTATTACTGGATTCATGGGAATCTTAACATTTGAAGCACCTATAAATTGTTTTGTCCCTTGACACAAGGGACTCAGCAGTAAATGAAAACTTGCTCCGCAGTACGAGTCCATTCTCTCATTTTCAGTCACAGGGGTTATATGTTGGTGGTGAGGAAAGTCAAGAGGGGCACACAACCCATGGAGACAGGAAATGAGTTTGTAGTGTGTTAGGGCTAAAGATCAAAATGCAGGAGTGAGCAAAGACGGCAGACAATAGGTCAAAAGGAGAGAAAGACATTGAATATCCCAAAGAAATGCATATTCTTTAGGACTTTTACTGTTTTTAACCAAAAATATGTTATTTTGACATAAAGAAATTGCATGAAAATTTTGTCTTTTGTATATCTTATACAAAATAATTGCATGTCATTGTTAAACATATACAAAAAGTGCTACTACAAACTAAAAGGAAGGCAGTGATGCTGCTGAGATTTTTTGCTATGCCAAAGCCAGTTGTCACTGACAGTTTGGTCATGTTGGTTGCACTATTATTTTATGAAGCTCAACAAGTGTCTGAATTAATATTTTGTTGAGTCTCAGCCACAGTACTGACTTTAACCTGAAAGAGGATATATGAAGGGAGTTGAAGATTAAGCTGGAAACATGCACAAAAAGCTGGATAGTAATTAAAATAAGGAATCGATATCTGTAGTGTAAACAAATATTTTTCTTTTTGTTTTAGGGTATATAATTTACAAATATCAAAAATGTAATTAGATTTTGAAAATTGAAACTATTTTTACAAACCCTGCCTGTCTCATTTTCTCTAAGGATCAAAAAATTGGTTCATTTCAAATTCTTTTAAATCGAGATTTCCCATGGCTATCAATAATTCTGTGCTTAACTGTAGATACATTATAACGTCTTAGTTCAAGGTGATTTGTTTTTCTTGCCAAAGTGCTGGAAGGTGTGGTCAACAAGGGAACAAAATTGGATAATGGTAGTACCTGAAGAGGTGTGACATGGAAGAAAGGCCTACCTGAAATGTTCATTCAGTGTTGCAGTAGATACTCTCCAGAAATGTAGATATTGCTGGGATACTTCATCACAGTGTGGTATGCTGGTTGTTTGGTGGCTGAAGGTGTAGTTATTAAACAAAAGACAAATATCATTTTTCCTCATAGAGGAGACGTATAGCTCCTGGTGTCTCTCAAAAAAACCAAAATGAATCATCATAGGTTCTATATCCTACAAACTGACTTGAGTTCCTGACCTGTTCAGTGCTTACGAAGCACCAGTTTGCTGTGTTTCAACCAAGAAAAATGTGGTTTTAGTGCTGAAAGATCCCCAGTTTGCCACTGGGCCAAAGTCAAAGGCTCACTTTTGTCTGGAAAAAGATGGGGTTTGTCCCTGGGAGGAGGGCTAACATTAGTTTGCTTGTTACTGATTCAACTTGTAGCAAATTGCCTTTCGGTTCAATTTCATTGTGTGCTAAAGTTAGTTCATCTGCTGCTTCGTAAACTTAGTGCTTTGCTTTGAACAGCATAAATTTAATGACTGGTGAGCTACACAACACTCCGCTTTACTTGCCTCTTTTCCACTCAGACACTGCTTTACTTTTCAGAAGACTTACTACAGAGGGCAGACACACACATACAGGGGAGCTGCAGCCAGCCACTCATAAACTTGCTCCTTCACTTCTTTCACTTTCAATGCCATTACAGAATGTGGCATACACGTGCACTGTCAATAAAACAAATATCCATTTGATTTGTGGAGTGTACGGCCTATAATACCTCAAGTTGTGCACACAAAAACTTGCTGTGGTTTTTTTAATAACTGGCTGCACAGAACACAGCTGCCTTGCTAGGACTATAGTTTATAGTATGGCCTTTTTTGTTTCTGCCTCAGTATCCTTATATGCTCAGAAGGGACTGATGGTGTGGGACCACCAGGTGTGATGATGTTTGTGTGGGAGTTTGGGCCATGTCACGGCTGACTGGGGGCCCGTGACTCTTGGGGATGCTGTGAGCTGACTTTGGGCTACTGGGACTGAATTGGACCCTGGTGGGGGTCCTGATCCCTTGACCTCTCTGAGGTTGTCTGATCACACAGGGCCCCCCGACCCATCTCTGGTCTTTCTGAGTCCCGGCCATTGTGGATTGATGACTGCAAAGCTTAATGGTTTTTGTTATTCTTATTACAATGTCTTTCCTGTGATTTTCCTGTGAATTGCCTTTCGTATGAATGGTGCTATACAAATAAACTTCCTTTTCCTTGTTACTGCGGGTTGGACTCAGCCAGAGCTGAGACCTGACCTGAGTTTAAATTTAAATTTGTAGGTGCCTCATTCATGACTGACGACAGGGTGGAGCGGGATATGGATCCAAGGATTAGGTCAGCATCTGCAGTCACTGAGATGCTACTCCAATCTCTTGTGGCGAAGAGCTAAAAAGCAAAGCTCTCCATTTACTGGTCTACCTACGTAATGACTCTCACCTATTGTTATTAGATGGCCTTTATGCTTAGGGTGTCTGGAATCGTCCCTGTTTATCACTATGTAATATGTTATGCTGATTTTTTCTTAGATTTGTATTTTGAGTGCATTATAAAAGAGTCCATACCCCTCAAATTGTATGTATTATAATGAGATTTAATTTGAAAGACCAACATAAAGTAGTGTGCAACAATGAAGTGGAAGTAAAAATATCTGTGATTTTAAGATTTTCATCACAAATACCAATACCATTAGCCTTTCTTCTTTCAGATGTATGTTTTCATTGCCCATTCTGTCCATTTACAACAGTCCTGCTTTCATAGGTCTACAGTCACAGTCTTTTTTTAGATTATGGAATAAATGGTGCAATGCAAGATGTTCAAAACTTGAAATGTTGGCACCTAACCATGCTTCAAAACAAGAACCAGTTTTCAGTCTTCATGATGGTTGTTGTTTACCAACGTTCAAGTAATATTCAGAGGCCCGAACAGCACAGCTAGATTTATAATGAGATTACATTATACACAGGTAGAATCTGAATCACAACTCAGGCTAATTTTACAGTAGTTGGCTGTTCAGGAGTTTAGGGATCTGCAGGGATCTGAAATCTGAAAGATTTGTGTTTGTAAATGTTAGAAAAACATGTTTTTGTGTGTTGCTTTATCACATAAAATCACCATAAATTACATTGATGTTTGTGGTTGTATTATAACAAATGTGAAAAAGCTGAAGTGATACAGATAGTTTTTATAGTATTTTTTCTTGATGATACACACAAACTGGAATCTAGTTTACAGATTTTAATTAAATCTGCAAGTATATATAAGTATATGTAAGTAAGTGTATATCCTAAAACAAAAAGATTTTAAGTGAGAAATTAGAAAAGTGGACAGATCAGCAGAAGGTCACTTGCAGTGAAGCTTTCAATGTCAGTCTGCCATATCATCTCTGAGACCCTGGGTCTCCGTTGTTATATGCTGCCAGCAAGGAACATTGCCTGTAGATCTGTTCTGTTAAAGGGATTGTGAGACGGTGCATTTGTGAAGACAATTTCAACTTGAACTCCTCAGATTTAGGTTAGGTGTTTTATTTTTCTCTACTGTCAAAACTGCAATGAGAAGACATTTGTTTCCGATGTACTTTGTTTTGTATGTAGATATGTTGAAGAAAGTGTGAGAAAACATTTAGATTGCATTATCAATGTAGGAATAGCATTTTTCTTTTTATGAGATTTTTTAGCATAAAATAGCATTTTGTAATCTGAGAAAAGACTGAACAATTAGCTAAAACAAAGCTTTGAAATAAAGCATATTGACAGTGTTTTTTGTGTCTTGCAAGTAAGGGTCTGTGCATCTGTCGGTATGAGGCACTGGCAAAGGTCTGACTGTGTATTAAAATGAGGTTTTCTAATCCAATAGATAGCACAATAGCATTGCTTCAGGCATTGGACTGCTTCAGTGATATGGTTGTTTAGTGAACACACAAATTTGTATGCATATACTTATGCTCACACACACACACACACACACACATATGCACGCACACACACGCACGCTACATGCTTAGTTATACTACATTTCAACAGTAAAAAAACCCTCCTTTATTAGCATTACAGTAGTTTCCTTTCATAACTTTAGCGAGAAGAAAGAATTGCTTGGAACTCTCACATAAGTTTGGGAGTATGTGTGTACAAACTGGAGTCACGGTATTCAAGTGGATCTGATTGGTTACCATGGTACCAACTGTCACAGTGATACTGTGACTAAAACATTACGAAAAGAACCGCATGTGTCTAGAAAGGCAGATGGTAAGTAAATACAGGTTTAAACAAGTGTATGATAATGTAAAACCATTTGCGTTAAGCTATGCTTTCATCAAGCAATCCAAGATTTAAAGAGAAAATACTGGCTTTATATCTTTAATAGATGTTCTGTTATAGTTTCTTATACTGTTATTAATAATAATATCAATATTATTATTAATAAAAATAATAATAAAATTCTGTAAACCGTGACACCGCATTTGACAAGGACAACACATTACCTCTGACTTAAACCACTGATGAAGAGTCATGAATGTCTCGCCAGCGAATGGCTGGTGGTTGAGCCTTGGGTACTGGGCCTTTGATACCTCTATGGTGAACCACTTCCTTAAGTGGAGGAATGTCAGTAGTTATGACAGCTGGGTGGCAGGTGAAAGCAGAGGCATTGGCAGGCTAATTCCCAATGAAATAATCTAAATAAAAATCAGACCTCTGAACAAAACCGTCACCTCAATGCAGCTTCAGTTTGCAACCAAGAGAATTCTGTGATTGTATGCCAACCAGAAGTGCAGATTCCCAGCCTTCCTGCAGTCTTTGAATGGTGTCCTGGAGCTCTTAACTGAACACCACCTAACACAAAGTTGGATTTGGTAGTAGTGGAGGCTGCTAGATAAACTTGTTAACCGAAACAAGTGGTGATTGTTGGGAATGTCTAGTGGCAGAACCTTTTCAGACGATCCTCAACTAATATCTCCAGGAGAATTTCTCTTCTGGAAATTGTACAGGCCCTGTCTAGCGCCTGTTATAGGAAAGCATTATTCAGTGAACACTTGTTGTATTGGAAGCTGACAGGCTGAAGAGGTCTCTGGTAGGAATGCATGATATAAACTATATATGATAGAAACAATAGAAATTTGGCCTCCAATAGAGATCTGCAGTCTGCCGGCCAATCGCAGTAATATTTGTTGATGATGTAACCAGGCGACATCAATACAGAGCAAGCGAGAAGCTGTGTAGCTAAGAGCGAAAGGGAAGAACTCATTAAAAAGGTAGGTGCAAAACAAAAATGATCTGGACCTGGTTTGGGTTTAACTTCCCGCGGTCTTAGCAAGATGCACAGGAGGAGGGGGGGATAGGTCACAGTTAGACAGCAGTTACCCTCCACAGTAGTTACCCTACTGCGGGTAACTACTGTGGGTAACTAGTAGGATATCCTACTAGTTAACCTACTAGTAGTGTATCCTCTGCAGTAAAGCGGAGGGTAAAAGTGCATGTGGGATCAATGAGACTCGTGACGGGACGCGCACAGGGTAAAGTTGGCAAGGTCCACTCAACCCACTCGTCAGTATATCGCAATATGAATTCTATGCCATATCGCCCGTCCCTAGTCTCTAGTGGTTGGTTGTCTATGTGGACTCCTGATACCGCTGACTGGTACTGGGTGGTCAAAGGACTCTGGAATCTGTAGCTACAAAGGCAAGAATTCAGACATGGTGGAAATTCAGAAATTCTATGAAGAATTTTGGTTGGTCTCAAGGAAGCTCATGAAAACCTTTTGATAAATCAAGGACGAGACAATAGGAACCTTTCCTAGCTGGATATGGATTGTGACAGGAATGATGGACCTGACCTGAGGAGATTATCAAGTGGATGGAGAAGTTTGAAGTTTGTTCTAATCTGGCCAGCAGGTCCTCTATGGAGAAAGCAAAGCCTGTGATTTCTACCACATCACTGTGGTAGAAATTGTTGATGTGGTTAATTTTCTTAGTGGAAGGGCACCAAGTAAGAATGAGATTTTGCCTATGGTGGTACAGGCTCTGGACCTAGCATGGCTGTCATTGTTGACAAGTCTCTTCAACTTTGAGTAGGGCCTGGACAGTGTATCCCAGCTATATGAGGGTCACATTTCTCAGCCTCTGTGGGAAAGCCTACTACAAACTACTCATGAGCCTTAGATCATTTGTCAAACTCTTGAGTCAAGAGGAGAAATGTGACTTTTGTCCTGGCCATGAAACACTTGTCCATATACTTAACCTTGTGGAACTGCTGAGGGGATGATGAGTTTGCTTCTACAATCTACATTTTGGCCATCTTCCCTGAGAAAATACTTGTTGGATTCAGTGGGGCAATTAAGGTTTCTTTTAAGGGCTGTCTGGTCCTTGAATGTCCAAAACAAGTATAGTGTTGGCATTCTCAACATAAAGACAGTATCTTTTGCAGTGCGGTTTGGACTCTGCCAGGGATGCCCTTTACTAATTTATGAACAGGATCTCAAGGATTAGTCATGAAGAGACAATTTCAGGGTCTCATCTATTATTATAGGAATAGGTGAAATCCCATCAACAACCCAAAAGTCTCTGGTAATGAGTGTCTACCCTGGTTCACATACTTCTTCTTTCAGGTTGCAACAACGTTGGAGTTTTATATTTATTATGCACTAAATATATTAAAGGGGGTTTTAGAAGGTGTTCAAAATACTGTGGGGGTAAATTTCTCAATCTCAATAAAGGAGGCTTTGTTGATTTGTCAATTGTTGAACCTCGGAGGAATAGCTTTGCAGTCACCTAGGTTGTAGAACAATGGACCATGCCCTTAACCGTAGCAAGGTTCCAGGCGAAACTATTGATGTTTATCTTGTTCACATGTGGGAGATTGTACAAGAACATTGTGTGGAGATGTCAGGCAAACATTTGATCACCTGCTCATTTCATGAGTGGATTTTTATGAACACAATATTAGCCATTTTATCTCAGAGTCCCATTTTTGTTTTCAAATGGTAACGGTTATATTATTTTTAAGGCACAACTTGTGGCATCCACCAGAGCAGTTTGCAGCTAAGTTCAAGTAGCTTGCAACAAAAAGTCAAAGGCTTAAGACAGAAGCAGCACCTCTAAGTTTGAGGTAGCAATTCTCAACCAGAAAATAGATAACTATTGGCTTTGTCAGAGTTGTGTTTTGCCTTAAGCAAATAAGTTCAAGTTCAATTATGTTTAAGTCCTATGCTTGAGATGGAATAAAGTATCTTGAATAGGGTTAGGTGAGTTATAGTGAGTTCAAGAGTGATAGCAAGAGTGAGATATTGTTCATAGGAGATATGACCATCTGTAATTTTGCAGGCATTGCTCAAGTTTTTCTTTCCATATGAAGAGGAGACAAAGTTCTCAATGCAAAGGTCCATTCATGTATTGTCTGTCATCTGTGCTGATTGTGATTCATGACCAAATAACCAAATAACATATTTTTGAAAACATATAATGGCCAGGATATTCCTTCTAGATACGCTAAGAAGGTGTGGTTTCTTGAAAGAGTTCAGAGTAATTCTCCCTTTCTAATCAAAAGGAATCAGCAGAGATGGTTCCTTAAGTATCTCTTTGGAGGTTTTCAGGTCACCACACTGACAGCAACGTATCAGACCTTGTACTGCTTTTCCCTCAACCTTTAACAGTCTGAAGATGATGGATGGGCAGACGGATGGTCAAAATATGACTGTAACATTCAGAAGTGTAACAAAGACCAACTCATAAGAATTACTTCATCTTTTTTTTCAGTGTGCTATCTCATAGCTTTGGAAATTACAAAATTATCTTGGGATGTTTTAGGCCTTGTGTGAAGACCTGGGTGTACCATAGCAGTACCAGTCTGGAAATAGGAGTGTCTAATAAGTCTCTGTTTTGCTCTTTATCAGTCTGTATTCAGCTGCTATTGTTGAGGCTCTCTATATTTGCCCTGCAAACCTTACCCAAGAACAGGTCAGTGTTCCAGTGTGAAATGGGATGATCTTAAAACATATATTCCTATACAATGAAATACAAGTTTTGAAATGCAAAAAAGTAGTTTGGTACCTAAGCAACTAAAAATGTTTATATGTTTCCATCTTCTTTTGAATTTTGATTACTTTGTTTCATTGTCCAATAGTTTTACCAAGTCTTTGAATCAGTGTGAATGGGATTTGAAACTAACTTTTACTAAATTTTTCCTGTAATTTCATTGGGCGTTTGAGCCTAAAAATACTGGACTGGTACCAGTAAAGCATGTGTTGGCATCACAGGGAACATGGACTCCAGTAGGGAAAAGGAATAGATAGGCTTTCTTATAACATTTTGAAACTTGAGCCAAGCCATTTGACAGTTGCATAGTTTAAAAAATGGCAGGGGGGTGTGTGTCTAAAATGCTTTTAACAGTAGGGTTCCGTTGAAACAATTAGAATAAATGTACGACGGGAGCCCTTCTCGCTTCATACGGGATTTTTCTAAATTCGCCAGTGTAGTTCAAATTGTGCCAACTAATTTGTTTGGCAAATTAGCTTTAGCATGTCTCGCAGCGTGGTTCAACACTTACAACAATTGGAGTCAAATTGTTTTTGAGTATTTGTGTGTCTGGGATTGTGATAAATAGCTCGTCTGAAAATTGGGAAGCGCTGCTTTGGCTATCAAATTAAATGGTTTTTAATCAGTTGGTGTTTTTAATGGTGGCCCAGTGCAGGTTCAGTTGTGCTCAACGCTGACAATAAAAGGAAAAAATAAAGCACTTTTTTAATTGAAAGCGCTTTGATACCGCCTTGAATAGTGGTATTAAGATAGTATTACTTTGGCTTTTTTTTTTCTTTGTGTTTTCTGAGCGAATTTGTGTTACTGTCCTTCATCGCAAAAATTTGAGAAAACATTTTGTTTATTTTCATCATGTATGCGGATGAACATACCAAGAAAAGAAAAGAAACATAGCAATGTTTTATTGCTATCTGGACAAAATACCAAATCATGAAGGTGAAATAAAAGAAAGCCATAGCTTATAGGTTGTGTAAATGTAAGAATGAACATACATACCACTACAAATCATTAAAAGCATAGTTGAGTGTTACACATTTCCTATGTGCAAACTTACAAAACATTTGTAAAAACATCAGCTCAAGTTCATTAACCTTTCTTCTGATTTCTAGAAGAAGAATCGTGATGATTTTCAATGGATGTGAGATTTCTTTCTCCTCTTTGTTCTGAATAACCCCCAAAGCTGAGCAGTGAGCATAAGTGACAAATTCATTCTTTCTGGGTCAAAGATGAAAGAAATGGTTGATTGTGTAAATAATGGATCATGGCCTTGTCTCCTAGCTGTCTAGATGGATTTAGCCTTATTCCCAAATGAAGGTAATATGACAAGGTTAAGACATAGACTGCAGACCAATAAACACACACACACACTCATACACACATATAACTTCACGCATACATACATTCATGTATGAATGCAGATTGTGCAAATTTAAACAGGCAGTAATATGAATTATTTTTTTTTATATGTAAAAAAAAATAGTCATAATTTTTTTTATCTAGATGTTGAGTTGAGTTAATACTTTATCTTACATATTATTTACTGTAAACCTTTATTAGTTTAGTTATTTATGTAAATAAATTTAAGAAGTCCTTAAAGTGGTTATTAAAGGGGTTTGTTGTATTTGTTTTTTTTGTCCCCATGTTGACAAGACAGCAGATGTGTTAAAATCTCTGACGATGACCGTGGTGTGGCAGTGGCTGAGCTGAAAGGTGGCTCTTCTGGTGAGCTGCTCCGCCCATCTCAGTCACTTTGCTCTGGGGTCCTTTGGCAAGACACTTAACCCTCATTGCCTTTGGTACCTATTCGTAAGTTAGTTTTCTACATTTCTCATCTCGACACAGTGCCTCATCCTTACCCAGGGTCGGAACATTACCTCCGATGTAATGGAGGTACATCAACAGGACCTCATTGATGGATTGTACAAGTATCTATATTATTTAATCTCTTCTGTCAGTTGCTCTTAAAAATCGTGCAGAAGTTGGTGTCGACTCAACTTTATTGGCTCAGTAATTCTTACAAAACAGTGCAATGTGAACACTGTTACCTGCCGAGCAGGTAACAGTGTCGCACAAACTTGGTGTTTGTGCGACACTAAGTTTTAGTCTATTGTGTTCTTTTCTTTGTACAGCAACAGTGCTGTCTTAATCTGTTTTTAAAAGTGCTATATAATTATACTTGGCATTGACATTAACCAAGTATGCATACATGGTTGTAACAAATTGACTTGCGCAAAAGTGTTCAGTGAACATTCACTTTGAGTCCATAATGATGCCACCTCCAAAGTTATGGTAGAGATTTATGACAGTCTGGCTTACAGGTTGATAAAAATATGCATGCTTGTGTTGCAAGCATACATAGTAAAGGCTTTCCATTTCCATGTTATGTCAAATGGAAATGGAAAGCCTTTACTAAAGAGCATAACCAGGGTATTATTCTAAACAAATATCCTGATTGTGACAGCTGAAATTATATATATTTCCCTAAAGTACCTGTTAACAAACATGTAGTAACAAGTAAAAGCTATGTCTTAATACAGTGAACTCCTAAGTTATTACATCACAGGTCTCTGATCTCGTAACATTTTAGATTTAAAGCGTTTTAAAATGTGTGTTCATATCGTTAGTGTTCCTTGTTTGAGATGTTTCTTAAACCAGATCACTCAATACATACAGAACAGACATCTTCCATTGATCTTCCAAAACAATCTGAGGCTCTTCTAGGTGACAGTGGCTCAGTGAGTAGAGTAGTTGTTTTACAATTTGAAGGTTGTAGGTTTGATTCCATCTTGTTCTTGTGACATGTTGATGTACCCCTGCTTAGGCACTTTACCCAAAGTGACCCATATCAAGTGTATTAATGTGTGCTTGTTTGTGAGAGCAAATGGGTTGATGTGGCTTGAGTGTAGAGTGCTTTGAGTGGTCAGCATGACTGGCAAAACACTACATAAATACAGTCAATTTACATTCTAAATTTCTGTACAGTTCTGACCAGTTTATTTACCTAGTGCCATTTCACAAGAAATATTCACAAGAAGAAACTGATAAGCATAAGTCTACTTAACCTAATCATATCATCAGATTACAAGTCAGTAACACAGTTCTTTTCAAATTGATCCTAGTTAAGTCTAATAAAGTTTATTGTTCAAACTGGTAAAGAAAAAAAAATCTATCTAGAGAAACTCAACTCTTGGACAATCATGCTGTGACAATAATTTAAATGTGATTTTTGTTTTTTCTTGGTGAGCAAGAAAACAACCCAAAGTCCTGCTGCTGCCCTCAGCTATAGGGTATTTACTGTTAATAGAGGCTGTATCCATTAAGTCACTAACCTTTCTCAACATTAAAAATGGCAAGCAACATAAATAAAACTTAATTATACGAGTCCAGTTTGTGTAAGTCCATGGAAAAATCATTAAGAAAATGAGCTTTAACCATTTTTCCCCCTTTTCTCAACCTTTTTATTCCTCCAACATTTATGTGACTCAATTGATTGGCCTTCTAGTCAATCTATTGTTGTATAAATTGTATAATTTTGCAATGACACACCCATTGTGTGTCTCACTAGCTCATACTTTGGTGTGTTTGCAAGACAATGTTATTAAATTTAATTCCAATACACTGAATTTGAAACCTGCAAACAGGATTATAAGAAAACTAAAAGTGTGCAATAAGTATAATTTAACCTGCCATTCCAAAACAGTTTACACACAGCGCTAACACTTACGGTAAATATCCCATTACTTTTTGAACAGCGTGTGTCTGACAGGTCAATAACAATTGCGTACTGATAAAATTTAACAATGTGAAAGAAAAGGCTTGTCTTGAAATATTCAGCAATGAACATTAACTGAGTTTTATTGGATCATCTACACAAGAATTCTGGATTTAAAAGGATGTGCCCATTAAAACTCAGTGTTACCCAATACATTCCCATTAGAGCTTTTCTACGTTTAGTCCTATTAACACCATTATATCAAATGCCACAGAAACATTTCTAAATTTGATGAGTTACAAATAGCTCAGACCTCTAAGTCACGGTGACTCATAAAGTGCATGTAATCGATGTAGTTCTGAGCTTATTCATTCCTTCCAATCAGCGCCTGGAAAATAAAAATCTGACAAATTGTGGGTCAGAAAGCTGCACTTGAAATTGCATATAGGACTTTCTTTCACTCCGCGTAGAGGCCAGAGGTTTGCTTCATTTATTGCCAAAAGCTCTCATCGCAGTACTTTTGATGTGGAGTGCTAGAAAGAGTGTCAGTTAAATGTCTAATGTGTAATTACAAGTACTTTACATATCGAGCTTAGCGCTCTTGAGAACAATCCAGGCCTGCAGGAGCACACCTCACATCTTGACCTGTCATGTCTTGATCTATTATTCCTTTGTTTCCACAACCTTATTTCAATGGGATCAAACTTCTAAGAAGTTCTGAGAAGTAAAACATTAAAACATTAAATTCTCTTTGAGTTGGCAAAATGACACGAGGTGTTTTATTAAAGAAGCAACACCTATTTAATTTTGCAAAGCTAATTGCAGATTGGTTTGTTTTCAAATGCTCTGAATCTTTTAGATATAATGGTGTTAATCATTTTGTGTGAGATAAACATTGGTTGGATTCAGGAAGGGGTGAGATTTTTTCTCTCTATGCCTATGATGAAGTTGGGTAACACTTTATTTGAAGGGATGTGCATAAGACTGACATGACACTGTCATAAATGTGACATAACACTTGTTATGAGCATAAAGGAGTCTTCATAAATGTTTATAAATGTTGTCACGAAGTGTCATTTGGTAAATAGTGACAATTGTAGTGCAAAGTTGACACTTTTAATGGACGTTTTATAAAAGTTTTAATGGAACTCTGCATTAAAAGTGTTACTATTTACCGAATAATGCCAAGTTGACCATTTTAATGGACTTTTAATGCAACATTTAGTACAACTCTGCATTAAAAGTGTCATTATTTACCAAAAGACATGTCATGACAACAGTTATAAACATTTATGAAGACTCCTTCATGTTCATAATAGATGTTATATCATGTTTATGACAGTGTCGTGTCAGTCTTATGCACCCCGTTAAAATAAAATGTTACCTGAAGTTGCAGCAGTTTTGTCAGCTGTACATCAATGTTGCAAATCTCCTTTACTGGATTGAGATGTGGTGATGGTGGATGTCATCGGAGTGTATTTGTCATGTTTTTCAGAGTTATCCATCTGAAAACTTCAGAAGAGGGGTACACTGTGGTCAAAGGGGTGGACATAGTCAGCAGCAACAATCAGGTTGGCTCTGCTGCTTGAAGAATGCTCAGTTTGGTACTAATTGGCCCAAAGTGTATCACCACCAGCAGCTTAACACATTGATAAAATATAGGATGGATCTATCCTTTCAATGTTTATATAGACCCAAATCTCTGAATGTTGCAGCTTAAATCAATACTCATCCCAACAGGTGTTTTTTTTTCTAATCAGTTATTGTCCAATATTGTTGAGCTGGTGTAAGCCGGCCTATTGCAGATGTAATACAACCTGCTTCGAAATTTGATATGTGCACAGCTGAATCCCAAAGATCCACCAACTTTAACCCCAATAAGTTCCAGACAGGTGTCGAAATGATCTACAGTGCTCACCCATAAAACCTCAACAAATTGTTAATTAAATTAAGCAGCATGTTTGTGCTGCCTGTCATGGCTTGAAAGGAAGCCATCGGGTAATCCAAACAGTTTAACCAGAACAGTGACATAATTTACAAAATGATCGTTCAAATTTAAAAATCAACATGTTCTGTTCTCAATATTTATTTTGTTACTGTTAATCTATTAGCTGAATTAGTTAGATAAAGGGCCATTTATGGGTGAGGTCCATTCCTGCAATGGATTCACATGTCTGGAGGAAGGGTTAGTCCAGTAGCTTAGGTAATGTCCTGGTCCAAAAAGGGAGGAGAGGTTTTCTCCCAGTGGGAGCAGATGATAAAACTGGATGTGAAACAGAGGAGTCTAGAGCTTTATCCCCTGGAGGCGTGACCAGAATAGCAGGAAGGAAGTATTTTCAAAATAAAATTATATTTCAGTGTAACATTTCTCAGGTTCTGAATGCATAACATCAACTAACCAAATAAAGAAAAAATCAGAAAGTAAGGACATATCTACAGGTTAAAAACTTTCTACTGGCTAAGCGTCTTTTACACTAATTTATCTGATACTGCATGAGGAAAAAAAATGACCTCCTCTCTGTTTTCATGATCTAATTTCTAGAAATTTGTTTTATCTTAATTTCATCTTGCAAGCTAACGCATGCAGCTTTCACACATGCACACTCTTTTGCAACAGTCGCTGTTTTGTTGTACTTTCTAAGCGTTTGGTGTCAAACAAGACAATACAATGTTACAGTTCAGGCCGGGTAAAAAGTTGACCTTATCAAAATCCAACACACATAAAGAGAAAGAGAGAGAGAGAGAGAGAAAGTCCCTTGCCTCTCGTAACAGATAATAAACAAAGTGCTGGCTATAATTGTTCTCCAGGATCTGTGGCGCCTGTTGCCCTGTAGATGTGTGTGTATGTATGCTCTGGTGTATTATAGCATATTGAAAGTCATTAAAATTAATGATGAGAGGTTGATGTCACCAACTTTGAGTGAGTGAGTGAGTGAGTGAGTGAAAACAAGTGAGAGAAGGAATAACTGTATGAATGAGTGTATTAAGGTGTTTTGTGTTCGTCCAATAATGATTTATGGGACAGCAAAAGTTAAAATGGCTCGTGTGAGAGAGGAAGAGAGGAAGAGCAGAGAATAGAATTTGAGACACTTGAGCATAAATCATTACTTGAGTCTTCTCCCAAATGGACGCTGTTATCTTTTAGCTTACTTAGAAAAACCAAGAAGGGTGGGGGCAAAGACATAGAGAATTACCATGAAAAAGAGGAAAGAAATTTGAGGAAGAACGATGATCAAATGAAAGCATATTAAGAGAAGTGCTTGAACCCAACTGAGTTGAATGGATCTTTTAAAGAATGTGATCAAAATTATTAGAAGCTTTCCTGAGTGTGAGTAAAAACTCAGTTGAACAGTTTCAACTTTTAGATTCATTAATAAGTTTCTTTGAAAATGTGTTAGTGAACGCTCTTCATAAAGACTACAGGGAATTAAATAAAAATCAGATGCTAATGGCCTTCCAAATTATTGCGATAGCAATATGAGAATATTTTACATAGTTGTTGAGTTCTTACCTTTCAATTATGTATTAATATGACTACGGAATCACCTTGTTACATATTTAACACAGTAGCATTTTAATTACCTGCTGAGCCAAACTAGCCACAAATTTTGCACATTAAAACCTTTTTGGCAATAATTTCCCATTTCAAAAATGCCATATAGACCCCTGACCTACTTCCTGATTAGATTAGCTAGTAGCTGTTGGGTAACTTAGGGTAACTGGTTAAGTCCTTTTGATTTCTGCATCAATTTTACTTTTGTAGTCATGATTATTTCATCCAACATCAGAGTGTTTGAGTTATTTTAAGTCGGAAGACCTCTGCTGTCTGGTTTTGTTGGAATTCGGTCTGTTTGTTCAGAGTTAGACTTGTAGGCGATCCTTGATTAGTTTGGCATTTTTCACAAATGCCAAACTAATAAGGTTTGGCATTTGTTCAGAGTTTGTCAAGAGTTCAGAGTTAACGCTTGACATGGATTTAATTATTATAAAGTACATTTTTGGCAAGTTATTGAACAGACCTTTTACTTTTAGTTAGTTTAACCCTTAGTGCATTTTTGCTGTATGAAGAATGTTATGTTATTGTAGATTTATAGCAATTTCTTGACCGTTAATTGGAATGCCTATGCTCGACTATTTTCACTGTCTAGGACAATGCCTAAAGAGCTTTATGGAATGAGTCGCCATGGCTGAGCAGCTGGATTCAAGCCTTATATCACCAAGTGCAATGCAAAGTGTCATATGCAGTGGTTTGAAGCACTCCGCTGCAGTAGAGATGTATTATCTAGAATGACTAATCGTGGCTCTCAGGCTGGCAATCCAATGTACCATTCTAGGTAGTTGATAAGAGAACAGTACTTTCCTGGCTGCTATGTGTCAAGTGTAGAATTTGGAGAAGAGTGGATTATGATGTGAGGCTATTTTTCAGGAACTGAGAAATCTGTGGAACAAACTATTAATGCTTCTGCATAGAAAGATACTTTCATGCTCCCATTTTGCATGACCGGTATGGGGATAGCTCCTACTCGCACACCGGTACACAGTTTATAAAGATATAGATCAGTAAGTTAGTTGTGAAAGACCTTGACCAAGAAACGAAAAGTAGACCTGCAAACATCTAAGGAAAGATGAACATGCAAAAGAAAGTACTCCATTATTTGACAGTCTACCATAGGAAATGATTTTTTTTTTTTCTTTTTGCTTACATTCATAAGGGGAAAACACAGAAAATAAACACACACACTTTAGTTGCACAGTCTTTACAGCAGTGAAAGTCTTTTTCAGATTTTTTGAAACAGAGAGCCATGATGAAGTGCTTAGCGCACACACACACACACACACACACACACACACACACACACACACACACGCAGACCTTTAAAAGAAACAACTTAACCTCAGAGAGTTGATCCTTGCTAAAACCTACTGAAATATGAAAGACCTGGTGGGAGGGGAGGAGGAGGAGGAGATTGTATGCAAGCGGTACAAGCAGCACCAAGATGGGAAAGAGGGGGAAGGAGACGCAGATGCGGTGAGTGAATATTAGATAGGAAAGACGAGGTCATAGAAAGGTCTGGGACAAGTGCTGTGTCAGTGCCTTTCTGGCATTAGAGACCAATTGTGGCAAAAACCTATACCAGCAGTAGGTCAAATTAGATTCATAATCAATAATCAGTCATTATTTGCAGGTTTTAATTCATCTACACAAACTTATGTACAAAAATAAGGACAGGAGAAAGACATGAAAACCAGTTGTCGAGAATGCCTTGCTAAACTTCGACTGAATAAATGGGATAGTATGAAATGATAATTTTACTGAGAGAAACAGATTAGATGTACTTTACCAAAACACTCCTAATTTTACTGTTGGTAATGAAACAACTGCTTTTACTGCTTTTATGTCTCATTTTAAGCTGAAAATATATTTCAGAGTAAGATCACCTGAAACTGTTGAAATTGTGAGGGATAATTAAGTCACAGTTAGCCTTTATTATGATTTTCTATGAAAATTATAAAATGTTAATATCTATAATTAATCAAAATGAATCACACTTTAATTGAAAACCATATATTGATAAATTAGGAGAGGTGTTTCTACACTCCTTCACTCTGCAATTGAACCTGCTGATTATCTGATGTTGCAAAGTGGACGCAGCTTACTAATTTGATAACCCAAAGTCAATTTTGACAAATAAATTTGACCAAAATGGGAACTTGTGGGCCTTGTTTTAAAGACAGGGAAGAGATCTGTAAAGACATTCAAAGGAGAACTGTAAAATTAAAAACATAAATCCAAATGTACAGGTTGTGGATCCGGTTTTCTGTATTTGAAGATGTAGCAATGACAATCACATAAAGGTCAATAATTGTCTCAAATGGAAATGATTTTACTTGTAAAAAATGTTTCAATTGTGATGCGTCAATAGAGCTGTGACTCTGATAACTCTTGCCTTTGCTCATTTCAGACCTGCACCAGATGAGGATAAGAAAAAATTAAGTAAAAATATTGACGGAGAAGAATAAACTTTGGGGAATACATACAGAATCATACAGGTGACAACTTTTATTTCCCCCCAGCGTGAAGCATTTAAGAAAACTGATTAGAGATTTAGAGTAAAATCATCATCAGTTCACAAACGAAGGAGACAGAAATATCACAATGTCTTTGCACACTTTCACATTCTGACACCCATAATATCTAATTTAAATTTTAAATCACCCTGATATTTCTATTTAAACAAAATTGTAAACAAATCTACTAGAAAAGCAATTGGAATACCAGACTTTTTTCTCATAAATGTTATTATGAATTGGCTGTGCTTCTCTTTTGTTAAATCCAATGTCTCAGATTTTGTAGACACCTCCAGGAAATGCATATTAAATGCATTATATTCTCCATATTTTATTGAATAGAAAGCATACAAATATGAGTTTTCCATCATAAAATTTAACTTATTAATATTTTTTTTCTGTTTTACAAAAGCCTAATATACTTTTAGAAATGTTCCATTTTACTTTAATAGCTGTGTTTGTGTAGCTAGTTACTAGTTAGTTGTCTTCAAAACTTTCAAAATAGAGGGTCCAGCCTTTAGATGGAAATATTCTCCTTAATTGCTGTAACAAACCTGACTGTTGCTCATATAGAATTGAGGTATTTGCTGGAATTACCTTTTAATTGGCTCATGTGGGAAGAGTTTTAGGACGAGAAACACACTGTTCTTCTAATTAAACCAGATGCCTTAATTTGTTTGACTTAATTTCTTTTTTTTTTTTCCTTGTCTTCTTTTGGCTCTGTGTGTACCCTATCTGACAACAGTTTACAAAAGGACAATTTAGAACTATACTGGTGCAGCTTAATGAGAATATATGCAGCCGGACTACAACCTAAATACTAACTAATCTAATTAAGGCTTGTAATGACATTCTGCTGTGACAATAAGGTACTAATCTAGCATTTAAATAGATCTTCTTAGAGGAGAAGTTTATAAATTAAATATATATTTAAACAACAAAAATGAGATTCAAAATGATCAAATATATCCTAGGGACTCAAGACTTTTTACATTGACCAGTTAAAACTTCAGAGTAACCGAGAATTGACCCATAACACATACAGGGAGGCCTATTTGGAGAGCTTAAAAGGGAGCAACCTAACCTCAGAGAGCTTATCCTTGCTAAAAACTACTAAAATATGAAAGACCTGTTGGGAGGGAGTGAAATGGGAATGGTTGAAAACACAAAGGGGAAATGGTGGAGTGACTGAACATTAGACACAGAGAAGTGAGGTCACAGAAAGGTCTGGTGGTTGAACTGTCAGAGATTTTATAAAACCAGCTCAGCAAAAAAGAGTTTAAGTTTCTACAGCTATATGTATCAAAATGATTTAAATCTGTTTCCAAGTGACGTACAAATGTGAAACAAATTTAAAGATCCACAGTGAAAAGAATTGGGCAAAAGAAAAACCTCTTTTTATAAAACATTAAATGGGATTAAGAATTGTTAAAAACTTTTTAATCAACGTCCTAGAGAGGCTGGATGGCAACACAGCAGCAGCATTAAACATAATTCCTGCAGAAATCTCAGTCACTTCACCAGCCTGGTTTCTGTCAGTCTCACTCAGGGCAGCCGTGGCTACAATGTAGCTAACCACCGTCAGTATCTAAATGTGTGCATGAATGGGTGAATGACTCATGGAAAATTTATCTATTGCAGGTCATTTGCCATTTTCTAAAAGATATTAATTTCAGGCATAAATATTTTGAACTTGTAAATCAGGCTTCACAGCTGTGAAGTTTTCTAACCTTGCAAAAACAAAATGGCTGAGAATATTTGCAGTGTGTGTGTGACAGGAATATGCGTGTGTAAACAAAAATCCATGTTATACACATTTTGTGCTCTTGAAATAGAAAATGCAGTTGTAAGTACATTTTGTCACCTTGCAAACCAAAATATCAGATTTTTATCTTTTTGCATCCATAGATTAGAATTTATGAGTGGTTAAAAAAACAGAAGTTGTTAAAGATAATTACTGTAATTTTCAGACAACAAGCTGCTAATTATTTCACACACTGCGAACACTGCAGAGAGGCTAAAATATTCTTTCATGCATGTTTGAGAAATCCTTTGTTCTCCTGTGGCAGGCATTCAGGGATGCCTAAACGCTTGCTCTCACCAAGCGCCATCTTTTAAACATTCGGGTTTTGTGTTCCTTTAATCTGGAACAAATTTCCAGAAAGCTGCAAAATACTGAAATACAATCAATGATACCAATCTCTTGTCTAATTTCAGTTGTGTTTATGTCCCTTCAATGTACTGTTTCATATTTTCTTCATGCTTCTGAAACTGTCATGCATCAGTCTGCAGCAAAATGTCCAATCTGTAAGTGATTAATAGGCAGAGTTTGTTGTCATTCAGTTGTACATTTAAAAAGACACAAATTGAAATAAATTTCATTGCAAAAGCAGTTATAACAAAGACACAGGGAAATATGTGTTAGAAATGCAGTGGCTAAATAGACTAAATTAAGATTAAACAGAAAATGTACCTGTTTACATCTTCCACTGCTGTCATCAGTTCTTCTATTGCCTAGTAATTGTGAATTTCAATACACTTCTAATCCTGTCCCATACTGCAGCATGTCGCAGTTGCAACCATGACAACAGAGGTCTTTCCTGACCAAGACGTTGGCCGAGCAAGAGAGCTAGCCACTCTAAGAAACAAAAGGGAGCTAAGTAATTATAAGTGCCTTCTCTCCCACCATCTTGTTATAATGTCTCTTGGATAATGAAAACACGTTTTCTTCAACAGTAAAGTTGGTTTTCTTATTGACATAATGTTTGGTAATGTTTTGGTACAAAATGGGATAAGCAACTGGTGAAACAAACCTGAAGCCTGGAACCTTATTGTTAAGATTATTACCACCTATTGGGGAATAAGTAATATTACAGTATTCTTTTTTTGATAACTCAAAAGATTACAGATGCAATTTTTTTCACAAAGGAAAATAAATGTCTGTATCACAGAAAGATTTAAAATGTAGTTAGGAAAAATCAAAACAGGAAACTTATTTCCCAGAAACTCAACTTCAAATCCACAGATCCCACATGCTTTGATTTGGCTGCAGACACTGAAGCGTCAAACCCCAGACGTCTGATGTCCATGTCCTGATTTGTCAGAACTGTTTTGGGCAGATTTCTTTCACACTTTTTGCACTTGATTATTTTTTTCTGCATTTTTATTATAATCTTTAGTTACTTGAGTCGACGTGTCAGCTCAATAGATTTTGCCTCTCAAAAGAACAACTAATATTTCATGACATATATCTTATACATATTTTCAAATGCATAAGTTAGTTAGTTTTTGACTAACCAAAGCAAAGTATGTTTTCATTTTTTTAGTTTTGGAATAAATATGAGAGGGACATTACTCTGAAATTTAAAATAATCCTATATACACATTATAATTATGATGTTTCCTACATCACGCTGGACAGAAAATAATCTGTTGAACTTCAGTTTAAAAATGTGTGTGTTTGTGTGTGTGCTCAGCTTGTTTAAAAATGCTGATGCTTTCAGAGTGTGTATATGTTTCAATTTAGAGAGCCAGTAAACCAAAGGCAGGAGTTTGCTTGGAACGTACAGCAAACTCCTGCTGTACGTTCCAAACACACACACGCACACACACACACACACACACACACACACGCACACACACACACACAGTTTGGCAAAAGTCATTATAAGCAGGTGTGTTTAGATACATCCAGTTTCTTGGGTTGCCTTTGCAGAAAATGCAGCTCCTTCTCAGTTCCTGTTTTTTTCCCTCTGTCTGTTTTGCTCTCTCTGTCTCAGTCATGCTTTTCATGTGAAGTGGTTTTCTGTGTACTTCAATTTGGACACAGCAGTTTTATTTGACAAAGAAAACAAAGAAGCGTGCATTTGTTATTAGAGTACAATCAAATACAGTGACCCAGACACACATGTACTCTCTGTGATGTTTCATCCTTATACATGAAAGAAATCTTCAATAAAAACAAAAGAATCTGTTTGCTTTTCCGCACTGGAAATCTTTCAATTTAATGTTTTTAGCTGTTCTGACATTTTAATCTTCTGTTCTTCAACTGCAGGTACAAACATTGGTAAAGTAGTTTTGTCAGGAGTTTGTCAACAGTTATTGTCATGGACATTTCCAAAGTAGAGTTCAATTCAACTTTGAAATCTGTGTTTCTTTCCTTGTTATACTGTGAATAAAAACGGATCTGGGCTTTAAAAAATTAAGAATAATTCACTTAGACCATCTCAGTCTGAGGTTGTCAGTTTCTTTCCTCAGAGATGAACGCAAGGAGCCCTGATGTGCAGGAGACTGTTGTATTTTCTGGTAAATACAGAAAACCTCATTCTCAAGTGCTTTCACATGACTTGTGTTGATATTCTCTTAAAGGGGCACTGTTGACTTTTTTTAGCTTTACATCATGTCATAATGTTATTCCGTCATCAAAGCATACCTGGAGTGTTGCCTTGACTCTTTCATGCATGTTTGAGAAATCCTTTAATCTCCCGTGGCAACCATTCAGCTGGGCCAAACGCCTGGGGGTGACCGAGAATCGTCTTCAGGGACGAAGCTCCCCCTCAGTTTACAAGCTTCAGCTTTACAGAGCACCCACTCAGCTCCTTCAGACTAGCCAGCAGCAATTAGCAAACACCTGGTGGAACCGCGCATCTGCTGAGCTCATTGTACGAGCTACTTCTCATTGCAACGCTGGTAAAAATGTTAAAGGGTTAACAGTTGTAATGATTTTCAGAAGGCAAAGTGTCGTCAAGAGCAGGAGTTTCTTAAAGAGCCAGATGCCCAAATTCAAGGCATTTAATTCCAAAGACAAATTTCTTTTAAGTGATATGTGATATATACAGCATTTTTGTAACCACTGAATGCAGCTTGTTTTTGATATAAAATGGCATGTGTTTTAGAAAATACATGGCACTGGCCCTTTAAGGTTGTTGACATGAAAAGCTAAAAGTTGGAAACTTTTTCACATAAGTGTAAAACTAATACTAGGGTCCTAATCTTCACTTCTTTGTTTTTTGTTTTGTTTTGTTTTTTTCATTTACAATTTGTTTTGTTTCCATTCAATTTACAAACAAATTGAATGTTTGTAAATGAGCTAAAACCATCATTCTCAAAGTATCACTGGTGGTACTTAGGCCCTGACCCTCGTTGTGCTCTGAAGAACGTTTGTCTCCCACAGTAGAGACTGAAGGAAACTCATCCTTTTCTGAAGTACATTTTTCACTTTCATATTCCTTAAATCTATAAACATGCTTCACACATTTTGATTTAAATATGTTGTTTTTATAATTAATTATAAAGATATTTAGTGCCTCCCAATTCCAATATTAGCTGTCAAGATGGTGGATCTTGGAAAAGCTTGATATTTATTAATCAATAACCTAGGCCTTCATACTGATTCCACAAACATTTGTGAAATAATGAATTGTTATAAGGAGCCAAGTAAAATTCAGTTATTGTTTCACAGGATTCAACATGTGCAACAAATCCAGTCGTGAAATTTACTCACTGCTAAATATTCCATAGCCAACTGTAACTGGTACTGTAACAACCTGGAGGCAAGGCCAGCTGGAATGACAGGACTCGGTCACTGGATGCTGAGACGCCGTGTGCAGAGGTCATCAACCTTGTGCAAAGTCAATAAATATTTGCAAACCTCATTTGCTCTTCAGATTAGCTCAAGAACGCTGCATACAGAGCTTCATGGATTTGGTTTGTACTCCTTTAAGATCATATAAGGTTTTACATCATCCACAATGAAGAGTGTCATAAGCCTTGGTGCAAATCACGCCGCCACTGGTCTCTGCAGCAGTGGAGATATGTTTTCTGGAGTGAAAAACACGCTTGATGAGTTTGGTTTTAGCACTTACCAAGACAGCAGTACTTGCCTGATTCCATTGTGTAGAGTTTGGTAGAGAGAGGATTACAGTGAAGAGCCGTTTCTCAGTAGCTGGCTTCTTCCTCTTAATTCAAGTGAAAGAAATCCTAATTATTCAGAATGCCAAGATATTTTTTACAGTTTCGTGCTCTTATGTCTAGTAAAAACAGAGACATCCTAGAGTTTGAGCTAGGCTACGTCTTCTCTTCTGACAGCATCTGACCTCACAAATGAGCTTCTAGAAGGAAACTAGTCCAAAACTACAGTAAAGGATATTTCTATTCCATTACAAACCCTAAGGGAGTAAGAATGGGATCTCAGTCAAGTGCAAGTGAATTATTTTGGTAACATGTATGCTTATGGACAATTTCAATTTAAAAATGTTGCTAATTAATTTGGCGAGTGGCCTAGGAGTAAATTATGACTTAAAGACAAGGTATATCACTTCAAAACAGAATAGATTTACATGTGCCAACATAGTATTGTTTTTGATAGATCTTACAAGAAGAGAAAAACAAAAGTATAGATATTATCTATGCAATGTGTGATCCTTATAGAAGAGAACTGCTTTTTTGTCAAAACATTAGTAAAAGCATCTTACATCATGAGATATTGTAACGTGGGTAATGTCAGTGCCACCATATTAAAGACTTCTTTAACTTTAAGCATTTTTAGACCTCTTAAAATAGGAGCCCAAAAAATTCAACCAGGGGATTAACTGAAAACCCTAAAACTTCTTCTGTAGAGATTGATTGGTTCCCCATGTAGATCTCCTGGGTTTGTTCTCCTGTTTTTTGAAACCATGGGAACTAATTACTGGCTTAAAAGTATTCTTATGTTCTGATGTATTTTGCTTGCTCTTAAAAAAAGACAATAGCGAGAATTTCTCCTGTCTGGAAGTAAAAGTGAGACCTATGCTTAGTTGTTAAAATGGGACATGGAGTTTCAAGGGAATTTGCCATTTAGAGGGAGGCACTGCGAACGGCTCCCCAATGTAGACCTGAAACACAAGGTCCCCAGGGATATGAATGCTGTGTTCCTCATAGAAGATTTACGACTGTTTATGTTCGGCTTGGTATTTAAACAAAACAAATGATAAATGCTAAAGTTGTGCGTTGAAAGTAGGCTAGTCTAACAATAGAACTAACCATTTTAGGAGGGTGATTGTTGAAGAATAGGTAGAAGTTAAAAAAACGGATGCTCAGTTAAACTTATTTTTTTCTAATTGTAATTGGTTCTGTGGAACCATAATAATTTAAAAGTGATGGCCATAATAAAGAAATTTTAAACACGCATGCTGTGTCAAATTTCTTTGTTTGAGGATAAAAATAAGAACAACAATGCCATTGCTAATGTTTAAGACTTTAAGAAAAAGGAAAGAAAAAAAATATTGCAGAAAGTGAGAGCAAAAAATATTTCTGTAGTGGAATGTCAAACAATTACATCCCAATTAAAAAGAACTTGCAAATTTATTTTATTTGTACCATCAATATATTTCTATTTTGGAAGTTATTTGCACATATTGAGCACCTTTCCTATTGCCCTTTTATTCCAGGGACTACACATTTCAGCATTATTTTTGGTTTCAGATGAAAATGAGGGTGAAACTAAATTTTACCTCAAACTTTGCAAGAATTAGCAATCAGGCCATTTTTACACATATAATGAAGAATTTCACTGTCATGATGCTAAATGGAACTTCATGAGAAATAACTATTTCCAATTGATTTTTTTCCATTAGAAGCATTACATATTTTCTTTTTAATTAACTTTAATTATTCATCTATTTTGTTTAGACCTCCTCTGGCAAACCTTCCCAACAAAGCTGTAATTGAAACCTTTCAAGTATAAAGTACGTTTAAAGTAGAGTAACTAGTATAAATCTAGAAAAGGATTTTTGAAAATTGAATAAAATCTGTTAAAAACAAGATTGTGAAATTGTTGGTTAATTCTTGAGTTATCTTGCTGATGAACCTTTTTGTGTGGCTGTAGCAAAGATCAGTGTTTATATACACTCTAACATTATGTTTGTTTAACCCAGGTTCTACAAATAATCTTTTCAAATACCTTTTCGTATGACAGTTCCATAATATGGTTGGATAATTAAAGCTCTCCTTAAGCCGCCTCCAGTCTTTTGCAATTTCCCCTGGAGGCCCTCTGCAAACTGTTTAATGCCATGATGAGTTTGAAATTCATTATTCTGGTTCATGGTGATTTCAATCAAACTAAAACTGGTTCTGCCAAATACCATTAGTGTGTTTACCTTAAAACCAGTTAAGGTAATGCCCTGAATTTTTCACACTCATCTACTGAGCAAAGCTTATTGTTTACATTTAAAGATTCAGTTGTCCACTGTTTTTCCTCTAAGAAGAAGGTTTTCTGATCCAGTCCCAGGTATCAGGTCAGGCCTTTGTCACTAAGGAAAAGTTTCTCTCAATTCTTATTTTTGGGATACTGTTCAGGATACTGTTAGCCGCGTCCCCAGCAAGCTTTGTTTAAGTATTTTGTGCTGCCAATTTTCAAAACTCATTCTATGCTCATTATGCTTTCACAGTGGCCTTTTTGCACCAGGGAAAGTAAGTTTAATTTTGGCTGCATGCCTTGAGAATGAAGGGTTTTTTTTTCACTATACAATAGAGATGAGAATGTATGGAGAATGGCAGAGAACTTGTTGGGAGAGGCGCAGCAAGATCAATTGTTGAAATAGTAGTTGGCCAAACTGACAGAGCGAAGTTGCACTGGATGTGGTGTGGTTAGAGAAGGAGGCTGACCAGCAGAATGGTTTGCTTTGCACAGATTAGAGCAAATGTCCAGGAAATATCAAGTTCATCACCTGGATAGCAAGATAGTTTATTTACAGCTGTGAGTAGGTGAAAAGTTTATGAAACTGCAAATAGGTGATGCACTCCAATTGTTTCAGGATTGTTATTACCCTAATTTTGACTCACTTTCCAGATTAAAGTTTTTTGTTGCCTGGGCCGCTCCAAAACACTGTTAAATGCAGTAAAAAGACACATTTCTGTAAAATTAAAGGATTACTTTTGACTTCAGTCTACCATGGGTTATTATTTTTTGTACTTTTGTGCTCTTAATTGTAAACTTATGTAACATTTAAACATGCTGGATGATTTTCAAGAGTTATGGAAGAAAGGTCCAACTCTGCCACAGACTGTATTTTTTCTCTTTCTTTTCCTCCTTTTCTATTACATATTAAAAAAAACACTTTTTATTGTTGTGTTCAGCTTATTATTTTTATTGCTCAGAAACTATCCCATTAAATGATGATAATGGATTAATCTTAAAAGACAGCAAAGATATATTTGACAAGATGAGGCTTGTGGAGGCTGTTAATTGAAACAACACATTTCCGAAAGCACTTCGTCTTTCGATTGTTTGTGTTAGTCAGGCAAACAATTTTCTTCTATTTATTTGCAAAACAAGCTAATTAATTTATGAATATGAAGCCAATTTCATTCTGAATTTCCCCCAAATGTATACAAAAACAAATCACATGCAGGTCTGTCATCTGTTGTCGTATTTCTTGTTGTTGTTACAGTTTGTGGTTAGTCTTAGAGACATATTTGTGTTCAGTGTTTCCATTAAGTGGAGTAAATTTCTTAGTGGAAAGTTCTTTCTCTGAAAGCTCTTGGAGCGTCACAAACATAATTTTACCCACCAACAATTTTAAAGTGGAGGCAGCAATGTCAGAGGCCAATATCTCTAGACCCAACCACATAAAATTTGAATCATGTGTCTGGCATTTACAAAAGATAATACATGCCTTTGTAATTTGGGCAACTCGAAACTTTAACTGCTGTGAGAGGACAATGAATCACTGGAGTGCCACAAGATAAGGAGCGTGTCTCTTACTTTATAGTCACAGCTTACTCCAGGGAAATATGAATGTAAATATGAATCGACTTCTCCTTGTCATACCTTCACAACCCCAAAATAATGAATTTACAACAAATTCTAAGATTTGCCACACCCTAAAAATAATATGCTGGATGAGAACTTTTGTGCTTTTATTCTGTGTTTTGCAAAATTTCATTTACAGCAGAAACAAATTTTACCCGCCCTGCCGTCCCCAGAGGTCCCCATGCAGACTGTACTTGTTATTAAAACCCAATCCACCCCTACTGTTTGAGGAGAAAACAGACCGCTGAATCACTGCCATGTAACTAATTATATATTTTTATTTATGTTTTTGGTCAGATTCTCCAAGCCACACTTAAAACATCTGTAAAATCTCATCTTTAGATATTTAGATGGGTAAACAGAATTAACAGCTTTCTTTTATAAACAATTAATGCTTTGGTTTGTTAAAAGCTAGAATTATGTTGAAGGCTAAAAAAAAGTAATTGATTTGAAAAAAAAAACTATTTAGTGCACCGTTTATAAACATAAGGCTAGGAATTTTGGCTGTAAACAAATCGCCACTGAAGGAAACTGCACAAAGATTTCATTTAAAGTCAGAACATAAACAGTTTAACTCTATAAATATGAGTCAAAAATTTAAAGCGACCCTGATTTGTTTTGTACTTGTATCTATCAGGCTTCAGTTCTTAATATCTGTCATTCTTACATATTTTCTCTGACTATGGATGGCCTGCATTTGTATGGCGCTTTATCAAGTGAGAGGACTGCAAAGCGCTTTACATTTCATTCATTCATTCTTTCATTCATTCATTCATTCATTCATTCATTCATTCACCTGCTTATACTCACATCTGTCTTTTCTCAAATGAAAGATATCAATTTTTTTGTGTTTTTGAATGTGGTTCCATGTTCCATGGTGCTACTAATGGCATTTAGATGCAATATAATGATAAAATTAGAGAAGTACTAATGAAACTCTGTCATAATGATCCCAGTAGGAAGAGCAAAGTGAACAAAACTGGGCTCAGACAGACAAGAGGTTCTTGGAAAACAGATTTTATTTTAGAAAGATCTAGACAAACAAAATTAGGAGGAGAATAGTCTGGTGAATAATAGTTTAATTTGTATTGTTTTTTTCCCCCAATATATTTTCCTAGAGAGTTCTACTTACAATCTTACAGCCTTTTCTGGATTGAGATGTTTTACCCCCAGATTCTGCCATGGCTCTGCATGCTCTGGTTACAACTGGCACCACTGAGGCATTGAAGTTACTCAACGTATTTTGAGAAAATCAACAGATGTTGAATATGTACTGTATGGTATTTTTGGAATGTTGACAGAATTAAACAAAAGAACTGCTGAAGCCCTGACCTCCGAACTATGAACCAAACCATATCGTGGACTTTGTGAACTGTTCCACCCGATGTAATATTGTACATTCGCCATTGTTCTTTGACGATGTATTTGACTGCCAGACTGCTTTGTTTGTGCCAAGTAAACATGCTGGATTAGCTGAGGATAGCACTAACTGGGCCCGACAGACCCAACAATGTGTTGCACACTGAAAACACAATTGAGATAGACTTTGAGGATGCTCCAGGCTTTCTCAGCTACTGAATGTTGGCTCGCTGTAAATGACCCCCATCACTAAGATTCCATGAGAGAGGTGGAGAGGTCAGACCAGGGGAGAGAGCATGAGATTTCAACTGACAGCACAAAGCACCGGGGAGCAGCTGATGATGATAACCCTGTTGCCGGTAACGGTATGTCACTTAAGAGCTTTCCTCTTGAGAATGGTTTTTCTATTTATTGTGAAGCTCACCTCCTCCACCCTATTCACCCCCTCCTCCCCCTGAAGCCTGAGCTTAAACCCCATAGAGGATCTGTGGAAGTCTAAAGATTAGAGTTTGCTGACGGGGCTTTCGAGGATCTGCCAGAATGAGTGTAACGAAGTGCAAAGTTTGTGGAAATTCATCCAAGGAGATTACAAAGGTCTCTTACACAGAACTGACTCAAGGGTCTAAACAGCTATGTAAATGAGGGATTAAATTTTTAAAGGTGCAATTTTTGACCTAGGGAAAGAATTAGGCAAAAACTAAAGGGCAGAGTTCAAACTTGTGGTGATGAAAAAGAAAGTAAAGTAAAAAAAAGTTCTGAATGCATATAGAGGATTTCCGTTTAGAGTGAAAAAAATGATAGATATTTTAATAAGTAATGAAAATAAAGTTGTGTAGGAAGGAGTTTTAATGGATGTTGCCCAGTTTTTATTTGCTGTTTATTTTGCTGCTTATGCCATGACATGATTGATCATTTTTAACCATTAATTTGACCCTAAATGTTCCACTGACGAGTCATTTGACCCCCTGATCATGTTCACTTCTGCATTATTTTCTTAAAAGTCTTTGTGTCTCATATGACAAAACATTACAATATACCTATAAACCTAGAACCTCACACTGGGAGCTACTTGGACACCATAGATAGACACAATGCAACATTTAAACAATACAATTCATGTTTATGTAACATACTTAGCAAATTTGTACAATATACTTATCATTTCTGTAGACTATATGACAATATTATCGTGTTAGTAAAATATAACTACTATATGGTTGTGTTTGAAAATGTATTTTCGTCCTTGGCAGCAACATTTTTCTGTATTTTTTCGTTCATGTCCACAGCTTCCACTCTTTCCTGTTGGGAGGTATGATTTTCCTCGTGTGTGACCTGGAATGACAAAAAGTCAGCTCAATTTCATTAAAACAAAGAAACAAAGGAGGAAACTACATGAGAAGGAAAATACCTTCTAAATTTGCAGTACAGTATCTTCACTACTCCGCCCTTCGCCTTTGGAATCACAAACCAAACCGCAGGATGGAAGATTGTCTCGACCAAGTAGGGAATGCACAAAACAAAATTTCAAAAGGAAGTTGTTACCGCTATAATTTGTTTGTAAAAAGAATAAAAATATGAAACACACAATGTTCCTCCAGCTGAGAAGCAGAAATGGAAAACAGAAAGTAAATCCTGATTTCAA
Organism: Alfaro cultratus; assembly: GCA_903066825.1. Lineage (NCBI taxonomy): Eukaryota > Metazoa > Chordata > Actinopteri > Cyprinodontiformes > Poeciliidae > Alfaro > Alfaro cultratus. The sequence goes on from CAEFZX010003552.1 coordinate 48,685, forward strand.
TTTGGTAACTAATGCAATGTTTGAAAGTAGAGTGAGCCAATATTTGTCCACAATGTGTCAGAAACTCTTTAAATTTTATGGAAAACGACCCAGTTTTTGTTTTTTTTTTGTATTGGTTCTACAAGCTTTTGAATCGTGTTGTGCCTGATTTTTTTACACACTATTTCATTATCGCTTGGTTTTGGTGAATCCCAAAAGCAACGTAGAATCAATGTTTGTTCGTTCACCTGATATTTGAGCTTAAATATTCTATGTTGTGGTAAGGATAACTTTTATTATTTTCTGAAATCTAAAATCTGAAAACTTAATGAGGATGTGCCTTCTTTTAGCTTGTACAAGCTTTGATTTTTAATTTTTTTTTTCTTGGAATGACACTAATGAAACACACTTTATTAACACCTAAAAACTCATCTTTCTGGTCCTCAGTGTAAAAAATACATTAGGTCTAATAAAAATATATGAATGTTAAAAAACCCACATAAATTAGTGACAAATGGATTTATTGCGATTCTGTAGTGAAGTTTTTAGATGAATTATATCTGAATTATCTAATGACAGAAGTCACATCCACTCAAAGGTTCACTAAAACATAGGTTTAAATTACTAAATTAACAATGCTAATTGTCTTTTAATTTTATGTTCTGTTCATCCAAAAACATCAGCAACGGTCACAGTAAAGTAATATGAACCAATTTCCTTCCAGAACTGTACAGAATCTTTAAAAAAGAAGCTTATAGATCTCAGCAAGAAATACAGAGTGGGAGGGAAATTAAGTGAAGGCAAAGTCAGACCCTTGGAGACTGAAGGATATTGAAGTCATGACACCCTCCTACTCCCTTGTTAGCTAAAACCAAGCTGATATCCTGATGTCTAACCTCCTTCTAACACTCGCTCAGAGGAATAAACTGACATATTAGCTGTTAGCCTTCCCTGTCTTCTTATTAGAGATTTGGGGCCAGCTCTGGTGCATGCCTCAAAAACATGTCTCGTGTTAGGTTTGCTTTGGCAGGAGACATGCAAATGGGAGCGCTGTTTTTCTTTTGTTTTGTTTTGTTTAGGAAAAACACTTCACAAACCAGAAATATAATTGGGGATGAGGATAGAAATGGCAGCAACATTTTTGTTTATGTCCTCCTCACCCACTATAACATGCAAGCACATTGTCATCAGACGGCCTATTTCATTACCGGCGGTATGTAATATGTAATAAAACCGTTGTCAAGGGAAACTCTGTGCAGTGCCAATAAAAAAGCAGTGATTCCTGCCCACACCAGCCATTTGTTAAATAACTCAGGGTAGTGTAAATAATATTCCTTCAGGGCAAACATGAAGCTGAACTCAAACATACGTAAATTAAGCAAATAAAAATAACAATTAACTCAGAAAGAAAGAAGACTCTTCCACGTCTCTCTCCGCCTCTCTAACCTAAACACCTGGCACCAATTGAAATGTAACCTTAGCTATAAAACCTCTCTGTCTGAAATACAGAAATACACACTATTCCTCAATTTTGACAGATTGTGCTGTACATGCACAGTCCCTATCAGCCTGAATAAAAGGCTTATTTATGTAACTTTAAGAGTTGGATGTTTTCAAACTGATTTGGTAAAGTTATTTATGCACACATGCAAACTGTTAAGCCCAAAGCTATTTATACCTTTGGCAGACTTGTGTATAACATAATTTATGAATTTGACCAACATATATGGATTGCAAGTAGCATCAGATTAATAGTGGAGAAATGCTTCTCTGAAAGAAGGGCTTGACAGTTGTAATGCCAATAAAGGCTTTTCCATTGATTATTGAACGATGTAAATGATTTCCAACATTTTTTGTTAAAATATAAACAAAACAGACTTAATATCATTTGAGGGATCCCTATCAAAAACAAACTTTGTGTTTCAATTAAAATAATTATGAATCAAAATTTGCCAAAGCTGTGACTAATCACAGGCTCAACTACTTTATACAACTTTACTAACAACAGCTGCACAGTGAGCATTATTGGAACATTGCAATAACTTCCATTTTCATCTGTCCATCCATACATTGTCTATACCTGCTTATCTGTACAGGGTTGTACAGATAAATAAAGATAAATAAATGAAAAGGTCACAAGTTCATCACCGGGCAGCACAAAGACACAAAAGACAAACGTTTATGACCACATTTATACCTAAGGGCAATTTTAGAGAGTCCAATTAACCTGTTTTTGGTTTGTGGGAAGAAGTGAGGTGGGTTAAATAGCGATAATATCGAATAAGCGTTTGCTTCCCCTTGTTGCTTTTCAGACGAGACATTGTTTTATTTAATTCCATATAGTCTAAATTATGAAGACTGGCTGACAATGTAATTTAATTTGTTTCCAACATCTCCTGCTAATATATTAGAAATGAAACTGTCATTTATTCTTTCATTCAGAAGACGTAGATGCATTTAAATAATGCACATATTCCTTCTGCTTCCTGCCACAAGCCTCATTTCCTGTCACTTATTTAAGGAATGGAGTCTTCCTTCAGGATATTCTGCTGAGTTTGCGCTCCTGGTCACAGAGATGAGGATGAAGACCTCAGAAAGCCCAGAACACAAAAAAGGGAATGTGCAAGAAACAGTACATGACAGGCAAACACAAAAAACACCCACAAATCTGACAGGCCTCTGCAAAGACAATCTGCTAAATGACACGAGAAACCCAGGGAGAACTTTGTGTGCACAACCAACCAAATACAATCACATATCACAAAAATCACAATTCTAGACAAAAAAATATGACATTTTAGTTGTTTGTTGTTTTTGAAAAATAATTATTTACTTTTGCAACATGACTTAAAACGTTTAATAACAAATGCTTGTACTTTATTTAGTGAGTTAAAATACATCATCTGAAATATACCATGAAATAGACAAAGGTAGATTTTTCATAAAGTGTTTTTCTAAAAATAAGCAGCCATAATATCAAAACCCACTGTCTTATAGTATATTTTTAAAAATCAGGCATGTCTTTTTCCAAAATATAGGAGAAAATTCTGATATCTTTTCATTATCCTTCCTATATTTTTTAAGATGATTGCTTTTTTTTGGTCCTACTATCGCACAAAATTTGATTTCACGTTTTTGCATTTATTGCCATTAGCCTATTAGCTTGGGGATGCCTAAATGCCAGCTTCTGAAATGTATCGCCTTCAAAGGCTAAGTTCCCTCTTGGAGCTTTATTCCCTCTGAAGAGTATTCTTCCCTCACAGCCCCATCAGACTAGCGGCAGCAGCAACTGGCAAACATCTGGTGGAACTACGTGTCTGCTGAGGTTATCATACAAACTACAACACTCCTAAGGGAGCAACTTGTCTACTGTATTTGCAATTAAAAAAATAAAAGTAATCAGAAACCATTATGGCAAATGTAATAGCTACATACATTTTATATTAGTTTATCCTTCAAATTTAAATTAAGGGGTACATTTCAAACCTTCTCCTGCTGTTTGGTGGCCGGCCATACAAGACAAATTACTTTGTGAAAGGAAGCTAACTAGTTTTCACTACCGTTGCCATTTCTGCCAGGGGGAGTGGTCAAACATTTAGCCAGAGTTATTCCAGGGTGTGTTTATTGTGTTTTTTCTCTTAAACTTGCTAATGAAAGGTTTGTATTTATATTTTTAGACTACGTGTATAATTTTGACCTTGTAAGGGATAAAATAAAATTAAAATATAATTCAACAAAAAACACTGACCATGTTTCTTTTAAACCATTCCACCCTGTGAAAAGCGGTCTAATAAATTGTTAAAACCCCTACATTTATTACCAGAAGTCTAATTATATATGACAGGTGAAACATCTTGAAGAACTAAAAGGAATGAGCACTGAATGCTGGAGGGGCCATTTGGGAGATTTAGGAGCACTCTTGTTTTCCCTCTTGGGGCTGGTGTATAGGCTGGGAAGAAAAAACTCACGAAACAAAAAATATAATAATTCTCTTTATTAATCTGTCGACATGTAAACAATTTCCTCTCTGAAAAAGCAAGTGGACTGATTTTGAATGTATAATTATCAAAGGGAAAATGGGTCCTGTTAGAAATTTGAGTGGGATCATCATGGCATTGATAACTCAGAAGCTCCAAAAACATACAAATATTAAAAGAAACAGTCTTAAAAGCTGCGACAGGGCTGAGATAGATTAAACCGCTCATGCATTTGCAAAACACCAAACCCTTTCAGATAGATGGATAGATGATTCATCGTTTAGCGGCTTTCTTTCCTCTTTGGATGTAATGTGAGAGACAAAGGCATGGAATAGGGTTGGACAGCAGACATTTAAAAGCCATAGGGGTTCAATGCCCCAAGCCTCATTCAGTGACCAGGACACAATGTGCCCCCTGTAGTGTGAGCGGACGCCATGGAATAATACTAGACCAGGGAAAAGCTGCAGAACCACAGGGGTTGACTGTTGTGACACAAAATGGCTGAGTGGAGGGAGGCCGTGGCATGAAATGACATTTGTCAGAGAGACACTAGCTAACTTTGTGGGGGGTCAAACTGGGGAACTCCTCAAGGAAAAGAATTACAGTAGAGAAATAAATAGAATCTACTTTTAACACTGACCGAGCTTGACAATAAAGTATGGTGCAATAATGATGCTGCTAAGATGTTTTCGGATTGAAGAAATAGAGCAGGTTATTCTCTAATTTGGTATTTATTCTGTATTTATGTTTAAAGGAACTTCATTTTTGGGGAGCGAATGTGTATCCATGTTGTTTTCTTAAAATGGCTTCAAATCACACTTTTTGTTAATGACTTTAACATAAGCAGCTAAGTAAGTGAGCGGTATGAGGGAAAAAATCTACAGAGTTGTGACATCATACCTCTTTATACATCACATTTCTAAGTATCTGCTACCTCAGCGGTGCGTACCTCCTCAGGGTGCTTAACCCAGCTGCTCCAAACATGACACAGTGCCATGGAACAGAATGAGACAGAGAGACACTGCCCAACCTTGGGGGGTCCAGCAAAGCTGAGTTTCCTACGGAGCCGGTATGTTGCCCACTGAGTTTCCCATGACCATTCATTTCAGAAGAGCTTGGAATCATGACGGCTTCTGAAGGCCAGGCACAATAAATATGAAAAAGCAGATGCAGAAATGTGGTACAGTGCTTCGGAGCTTTTAGCGGTCACTGTTTGTTTGATTTTTTGATGTTTTTTTGGACTATGGTACACCACCAACTGTTTAAACGCATCTAGACCCAGAAAATTGATTCTGCTTTTATTATCTTCACTTTTCTCACACCTGGAATAAAACTGAGGAAGACGCTTTCTTTCAGTTTTTGATTACTGTCATTTTCTGTTTTCATATTCACGTTTCTGAACTTTTGACCCAAAGGTTCTGTACTGTTCTACTCTCTGTCATGCAGGAGAATGTGATTCATTTCTGGACAAAGCAAACAGTGCAGAGACACAAAGCATCTGGTAAGGCCTTCATACTCTGCAACCTCCATTCGGACGTTTTATCAGTTGTTTTTCTTCCAGGAATCGTTCACATATGAGGGTCGCGTTGGGTTGAACTGCGAGTTTGTCTCTTTGTCCTTATCAGAGTAAAGAGGGTTGACTGCTTCAGTTGGAAGAGAAGTTGTGGGTTTGATTCCAGTTTCTAGATGTTGATGTTCTTCTGTGCAAGGCATTTCACCTCGTGTTGCCTACTGGTGGGTGAATGTGTCCACATTTGTGAGGATGGTTGAGTTGGCTCTTGTGTAAAGCACTTTGAGTTTTTGGTATGACTAGAAAAGTACCATATAAATTCAGTCTTTTTGCTTGAGTGCGCTTTTGAATCTCGACAAGACGTCTGTACAATTTTCTTCAAGTTAATCATAACCGTCAAAATCATGGAACAATAACTTGATCCACACATAATGATAATGTATTTTTTTAAACAGATTTGCTCTGCTCTGATTCTTAAAACCGTGAAGATTTGTTTGGTTATTTTGTGAATTTTGGTTTTTCCCCTTTAGAATTGGTATGGAGATAAAACGATTGAAACATTTACTGAATTCTGCAAATTGCATAACTGGATTTCTGTAAGATTTGTATTAACCGAATTGGGCACAGCGATGGCCAGGCCTCGCTTACTTGGCTTTCCATTTTTATCTGGAAGAAGTGACAGCAGACTGGAGTTTAATCTCACTGCAGTCCTGACTACTTATTGGCTGCTCAGTGTTGCCAAGAAAACTTCATTAACTTGAAATATTTCAAAACGGATTTGCCTTTAAGGCACTCATCCACCACCACATCAAGACCTTGGTAACTAAACCAGCAAGATAACCAATGAAAATGTTTCCTCCAAATAAAAGAAGCCAAATGCTTCTTGATAGGTTTGCTTGCTCTCCCAATAAAAATACCAGGCTGTTAATGTCACATGTCAGAATTCTGGCTGAAATGAGATGATTTATGTAGACATTTATCTGGTTATTCATACATGAATAAGAAATGTGAACAAGATATTTTGACAGTTTTGAAAAATTATTTTACCATAAATTATCTGTTTGCTTAACCCGCTTTGCATTTAACACTAACTGTTAAAAATAGGGCATGTTTTGGTAGACAGCTAAACGGGGAAAAACTGCATCTACCGTATTTTCTGGACTATAAGTCGCACCAGCCATAAAATGCATAATAAAGAAGAAAAAGACATATATAAGTCGCACTGGAGTATAAGTCGCATTTTTGAGGGAAATTTATTTGATAAAATCCAACACCAAGAACAGACATGTCATCTTGAAAGGCAATAAAAATAGAATAGAGGCAACAACAGGCTGAATAATTGTACGGTTTGCTAACGTTACATGACAAACAACGAACTGAGAACGTGCCTGGTATGTTAA
>CAEFZX010003554.1:0-38817 GCA_903066825.1 Alfaro cultratus
TCCACCCCCCAGACCCCCCCACCACCCCGCCCCCCCAAAAAAACAAAAAACCTTTTAGAGGGTTGATTTTTTTTTTTATTTTTTTTTTTTTTTTTTTTTACGCTTCCAGGTGCTCCATCTGCTCGCGCGCTGGATGGGCTTTTGTTGTCATGACACCTTATCCTCCGTCCAGGTCACACAGCGCCCGGCTCCCTGGCATGTTGTCGGTCAGCTCCCAGAATGCTCCGTGCTTTAGCCGCAGCGGCGCTGGTGAACTTGTAGGAAACTACTCTGGATTCATTAGAGCCTCTGTGCGTTATTCCGCTCCGTTCCGAGGGAGTCCGGCACGGGCGCGAGCGCGTCTGGAGACGAGCAGCGCGCGCGCTAGCCCTGACAGAAATGATAATGAAGCTTTGTTAGACAGGAATGCTGCATTACTTTAGGTAATGATGATAAAGGAGGCGCGGTGCCTTTCAAAAGTGTTTATTGTTTTTGAACTTGTTTGAAGCTTTATTAATGTGTAATCTGGATATTATATGATGGAGGAAGAACATTATTATGAAATGGAAAGGATGCATGGCTTTCAGGGTTTTGGGTAAATATTCTGAAAGGTGCGGCATGTTTTTGTGGTTAAGGTAGTTTGATTTTTATTTTATTTTATTTTTTTTATTATTCCATCATAGCTCTGGTTGCCAGGTTGGGTCCTCCAGCAGTTTTCTTCAGTGATTAACATCCATTCCCTCCATCAGTTCTCACCTGTGCCATGTTTTTTTTCACCAATTCTTTTCTTGGGTTTCCAGAGTGACGTTAACCCAATCAAGAGCTGCTATTTTGCTAAAAAAAAAAAAAAAAAAAAAAAAAAAAGAGAGAGAATGTTTTACAACTTCTATTTATTTCAACCTCGAATTCAGGTCAATTCACAGGTGGAATTATTGAACTAAAAGCCAGTTTTTGAAAAAAAAAATTTTTTTTCTCTCACTGGTAATTTTGAAATTCAAATTAAACCAATTAAAACTGAAATTGCTATTTAAAAATAATCGGATGTTATTTTTAAGCCATGTCACATGCATGTATCGGCTCATCGCCGCTCATTCACAACGAAGGAAATCTGTGCAGCCTGATAAATCTCTGCCTCACCTGTCTGCTGCGTTTTAGTCTTTATGATGATTTGTTCTCTAATTGCTGGATTCGTACTGAGATTGAATCACAGACAGACTCCTGTTTACTTTTAGTGATTCCTGAAGGCAATTCAGGATATCCTTTATTTTACTTAAGGGTATCAGATTGAAGGGGTTGCTGATTAGAAATGCAGTATTTTACTTGTAAACAAAACACTTGAAAACCACACATCTTTTTCCTGCTACTCGACAATGGCCCTCTACTCTGTCTGTCACAAAAAAATCCAATTAAAATTCAGTAAAGGTTTTACTTGTAAAACGACAAAGGGTGTGAATGCTTTTTTCAGACGGTTGGCCTTCAGGAGACCCAGCAGCATTAAACTGTGGTCACATGTTGTCTTCCTCTATGCCTACAGTAATATCTGTAGGATATCCTTAGGAATAAGAACTGCAGTGTTGAAATGAAAGGCTTTGGATTCAGTCTATGGAGAGCGTTGTAAACAAACGCAGCGTCTGTGGATGGATATGGACAGACACCAGGCAGGGGGTTGTGGGGTTTGGGTGGAGGGGGTGGAGGGCTTGCTGGTGTCTGCTGGGGACGTCCCCAGCAGTCAGAGGCGTTTTTGTCTATAGCTGCTGTTCTGCTGCCAGACGAGTCTGGGAGGAGGAGAAATGACCGCTTGCTGGATGGAGGCAGATTGTTTGGTGAATAATGTGACGTGTGGACGATGCATTAGGGAAGGCAAGATAGAGCTTGTATTTGTGTTTAGTATTGATTTAAAGCCAGTGGAGAAGGTGAAAGAGCAGAAAAGAAGCGGCAGATTTGGAGAATTAGACGAATGAAACTGAGGAACTGCTTTGAATGCAAATCTGTGTTAGAGGAGAGCCGCTTTGGACTGCTACATTTTGCATGCTGGAGCTTGTAAACTAACATTTTTTGTGTGTGGAGCTTTTTAACCTGTGATTTTAAAACTGTAATTATGCAATTTTCCTCTTAACAAATACAAATATTTCAATGTTTCCCATTCAGACTGTTCTTTCATTGCTGCACTTTTCCCCACATCAATCAGGAGTTTTGACCTTTAGCCAAAGATGCTATTTCACTCGTCTTGGTTTAGTCAACAATTTGTTCATTTTACTTCAAGCCTTTGTTGTATTTGGAAGCTGGAAGTTCTAAGTTCCAGGTCAGGAAAAAGACCTGAACTCCTCCTGAAGTCAGAGGTTCAGAAGCAGCTCTGAGCTCTTAGCAAATATGGACAAAGAAAAAATGCTAAACGTGTTCGACTTTACTGCTTATTTGCACTTTTGACAACTTGATACTGTTACATTTTGCAATATCAAAATGGAAATACTGCAGTAACGTAAATAAAAACATACAATTACTACTTGTGAATAAATTCTATTAGCTCAGAAGTCATAAGATAAAGAGAAATACATTTGTGTTTAACAATGATTGGTCTTTCTACCACACAAAAAACTAGCAAATTCCATTTGGTTTCAGACATTAAGAACTTTTAATTGTGCAATTAAAAGTTTTTAATTATTGGAGTTTATGTGACAAACCAATGCAAAGTAATCCATACATTTTAAGTGGACAGAAAATATACATTAATTTCCTCTTTTTCTTTTTGTTTCTCAATAAATCTCAAGTGTGGCGTGACGGTTCTGCAGACATTGTTTTTTATAAGTGAAAATGTTTTAAGGAACAGATTAGAGATGTATTAAAATGACAGCTTGAAACTGAATTCTTCCTTTTTATGACGAAACTAGCATTAGCTTGAACTAGCAGCCTAGCTATATTCTGAAGGAAACTAGTGTAGAAGCAATTTGAAACTCTTATGAGCCACTTAATGAGAGCTAAGGTGGCTCATTTTCCCCTTCAGCATGACAGTCATTAGGTAGATACATTTTAGAGTGTGTATGTAGGAGGACAATCTCAGGTCCAGAGAAAGAGGGGAACAGGAAGTGATTCACAGTAGATCCAACATCAACTTAACAGCTTGCTCAGCAGTGAGTTGTATACACCTAGAGGTTAATCTGCTCCAGTCAAACAGATGTAGATTTAAATGCAAATACAAAAAGTTTTAAATGAGTCTCTGTTTAAGTTTGAGCACAAGTTACAGTTCAAAATAGTCCTGAGGTTCCCAAGCAGCTCAGTGTTGAAGTCATAGTACAGCTCAGAAATACCTTATGGTAGAGTGATGCTTTGGCATTTAAGACTTCATTCAACTAATAAAGAACTGACATTCTGCTGCTGGACTCCTGTCTGTCTTGTGAGGAACTTCCCTCATTTTTTATTCTCCAATCGAGGCGATAAATCCGCGGGGATCCTCGTGCCCAGCGCTCAGTTTGCTTCCAGAACTCCAAGCCTGCCTTATACTCAATTAACTGCGTGTGTACACTGAAAGGTCGAAAAGAGTGAGTTCATCTCGGTCTAATAAACACAGAAAAATGGGGCCATTCAATTTCTCTAGGGTTGACATTTATGAGCAGTGTGCAGATGGATGGAAGGTAAAAATGAATCTCCACCTTCTTTCTGGTTTCATTATGTCAGTTTTGAGTCTTTAAGGTTTCTACAGGTAAATCTCTGCTGAAAGGGTCAAGAGCCCAGATGGCTTCGGTTCCCGCATCAGTCTCGATAATGTCCGGTCTGACGTGATGGAAGCCACCCTCCACCTCTTAGACTCCAAAGTGCTTTAGCAAGAAGATAAATCGCCCCAATAGTTTGCTAGTAAAAGTGTTGAAAGCAGCTTCATGTGAGCTTTCCTGAGTTCTTTTTTTGAAGGGACATTCGCTTTTCTTTGGCTAGCTGTGACTGGTCAATTGATGGATGAGGTCGCAGTACAGCTTTTTCTTGGACAACCTCCACAGAACTGGAGTGTGAGTGTGCGCGCGCGCGTATGCATCAACTTGTATTTGATACATTGGAAGGCTCCTCTTTTTTTTCCCCAACAAATGCTACATTGTGAGGACCCATTAGTCTTTATGGGGCCCAAAGCACAGGCCCCAGGAGAGGTTTTTTTTTGGGGGGGGGGAGGTTAGGTTTAGGATTTAAGGTATAAATTTAGTTTAGGTTAGGGTTAGAGTTTGACTTCCATTCATTTCTGTAAACTTAACCATTACATGCCAAAGTCTCCATGAATATAGAAAGACACGTGTGTGCGTGTTTGTGTAGAGGCAAAAATGAGATTGATTTTTTTGTTTTCTACAACAAAAATTCAATACACTTTCATTCATATCCTACAGCATCTGCATTTTAACCCTGAAATGCCAAACAAGATTTAGTACAAATGTCAAATGGAAAAATGGGAGGGAAAAAAAATCAATGTTACATAGATTTATATGTAGCTAGTCATATGACAGTAATTCCTCTCAGAACATATGCATGTACATATATATATAATTATAATTAGTTGCTTATTCAAATTGGGGCAGCAGCGATCATTGCAAAAATATTCCATTGATTAACAATGGCACAGTTCCAAATTTAAAGCCACAAGTTTTTAAATTTTCAAACCATGAACTGGTCCTTAACTGATACTGGGAAATGCCAAAACTCCACATGTGTCTAGTCTAAAACAAAAAATTAAAGTGTAGCTAATGTCTAAAAACCACATCACACTTTTGGAAACCGTTTATTATTTTTTTTTCTTTCTTTCAACCATTCTCGTATCGCAATGCCAGCACAATTTCATGCCCAGTGGACGGACTATGATAAGGATAAGTTCCAATGACCAGACTGCTGCCTCATAACTCTTTGGCATGTGGGCTCGCACAGATGTCACAACATGCTGATGTTGGAATCAGTGGGTATGTAAGGACACCCACGCATGTTGATTCATCCTTCACCATGTTGGTAAGAAGTACACCCCACACTCAGAGACTTTCCAGCAAGTTTCTCCAAAAAGTCCTAAAGATATTCTGCTTTCCTTTTTTTGCCCTAAATCAAGTTTTTAAAGCTTTAGTTGCATCTACACCTTTTTGTGTATGCTCACAATATTTCATCATGTACCTATTTTACCATTATCATTTGTGAAACATAAATCTGACACTTGATTCATGTCCCACCATTAGTTTTCAGAAAAGAAAATCGTTTTAGTGGTAGGGGGTGAGGCTGGCAGATGACGGTAATACATCTGCTGTCAGCAGGGAAAAAAAACAGCAAAAATCTTTCCCCCTTTAATTTGTATCATCTTACTTGCATAACAGCTTACATAAAATTCCACAAACTTCCTCAGTTCGGTTTGCTGAATGGCATATTGAGCTTTCTGGTGTGGTGACATGCATATCACACATAGTTTTGGCTTTCAGGAAAATAATTGAAACCTCATTTTTTGCAGATTTAGTGGGACTCTCCTGAAGGACAATTCAAAAAATGTTTAGCCCGAATGAGTTTCTACATTTTCTAGGAGTTTTTATTAATGCCTATTATGTGTTTTGAAAACACACAAATGATTTAGCACACCACATTCAGTGAAGAAAAGACGTGGCTTACAGCTTGTTTTTTAAAAGCTTGTTTTCGATTGACTGACTGTTACTTTGAGGCTCTTTCTTCCCCAAACTTCTGACCTTTTCGGTTGAAATCAGCTGAATTTAAAGGCACTTGTCTGTTTCTCTCAAGCTGGCATTTAAAAGAAGACATTTTGTTAAGGGCTGAACGTGGTAAACAATCTTCACTACTTTTTTCTTAGTTCTGCCCCTGCCAATTATTGGCTTTTTAAACATGCAGACTCTGTGTCTGTAATGCTATGTGGTGACTAACAAATCAATTCATCGCATGACAAATTAAAAGTAGTTGAATTTCCTTTCCGATATTTTGTGAAGGGCAGTTTTTACGGATTTCATAATACATTTAATTTATGGTTTTGTTTGTGTGGTTATTGTTTTTCCATTTCTTCCACTTCCAGTATTGCTGGTTCTTTACAAAATCAAAGTTTGTTGATCTTTAAAACTTGTATTATTATGTCTTTATCATTATATTCCTTGAAAACGGTCTGAAAATGACTATAGTTGTTGGTTGTAATTTCAGGGACAATTTATCATCCAGTAAAATGTGTTATTGTGACGGACCTGATGACAAAAAATAGTTGAGTCATCAGCATATGTGGGGTTATCCCTAAACTAGGGACGGGATATAGATATTAAAGGAAAGCAGCTTCAGTTCAGATTTGTAGTTGATAAATGACACAAAGTTGTCTAATACATTTGCATTTGAACTAATTCAGCAGCGTACCAGACAATCCCACTTACTTTCCAGTCGGTACATGATGATTATCTGTAGTTGTTTCTATTGACCAGATAATTGTGCAATTTGACATTTGAAATAAATTTTCCTAATTTGAAACATGGCAATTTTGACAAATCTCGTTTTTTGATTAAAAGTTTGGCGCTTGGATGATTTATTATACATAATATATATATAATTTTTCCTTTCATCTGTATTGATGATGAACAACCGGATGTTGCTACTGGCACACACCACAAAGAAGAAAACAGGAAGGATGGAGGATGATGGCGCAGCCTGTTTAATGACTTATCTCGAGAACAAACGTATTCATGTGCGATTTTGTTTTTCTTATTCAGTGGAAACACCGCAATCACAAAACTGTTTTTTAGACAAGGTTTTGCGCCCATTTGTAATGGAAATACAGCATAGAGATCCATGAATACCAACACTTTACTGTTAAGAGGAATGTTGTCACGTTTTCTCTAATGAAGTCTCAGTTCTGTGATATAGTCAGAAATCTAACTGAAAGCGCTGGAAATATATATATATATATATATATATATATATATATATATTTTTTTTTTTTTCCCACCTACCAGGAGTGAATTTGTTATCCAGAGTAACATAACAGCTTTTATTTACTGAGAACTTTGGTTCCCAGAGGACTTCCCGCCAAGGGTGAAGCTGTATAACATGACACCAGCTTTCTGACTGAAGAGAGCCTTCACCACTGAAAGGACTCTCTTTGTGTCTGCCTCTCTTCTCTGAGTTGTTGGCTAGCCCTGGGGAACCCGGAGCCCAGCTCTTCTTCCATCTATTTCTGTCTTCTCTGTGGCGATGAACAGCATCGCTCTGTGTGTGTGTGTGTGTGTGTGTGTCTACCTGATGTATGCATTTGGAAACTGGACCCGGCGTATAATAGTGTTTCTCTATTCTACGTGGATCGATTGTTTCAGGGAAAGGCATGTTTAAAAAGCAACACTGCGACCACACCTGCTTAGGAGGAAAAAATGTGCGCGCACGTGTTCTGGTGATCCCTGGTGGGCTGTCTGGTGGTAGCCTGAGTGATTAACGAGCGCCAAAAGGGGCGCTGACAGTCCAAACTCCTTGCCCACCCTCAACCCCCATATGGGAATTGTGAATTATTTCTTCCATTTCCTGGTTTAAGAACTCTCCAGGGTGAATTCTGACTGTTCAAACCCTTGTAAGTTATTTTTTAAAAGGTAGTGTTGATTTACATTACGTCTTCATGGTTTTCTCAGTCATTAGACTGAATGAAAAGGTGTTGAAAGTATGTTGTGTGCTTTCATAATTTTATGTATGCACAACAGAGTGCCAAGCTCGGAGCAGCTGTTTCTCTCTGGGACGGTTGAAAGAGTTGCACTGACGGTTCAGCTTGATTGTAAATCTGTGGTGGTTCTTCAGAGGATGATGTTGTGACTGCTGAGTTTATGGCTGCTATGAGAAGCAGTGAATGGGTGTCGAAATGTCATGCTGAGAAGTTGCCACAACTGCTCCAACTGGTGGCTTTTTCTGTATTTTTGCAGATTTTTAGTTTATTTATTTTTTTACAAGCTCTAAGGAAGTTATTGCCCCTCACAACTGCTTGGTAGAGGTTTCCTCATCTGTTTTAATTGCTGGATCCAGAGAATGGGATTATGGTCGCAGATTTCCCCTGGTGGTAGGCCAAAGGAAAGGCTCAACAACCACACGCACTCAGGATTCTGAGCCTCGTCTGTAGTCTTGTAATGGATCACTTGCAAAATGAGATTCTGGATACAGGTGGATAAAATCAGCTTCAGGATGAAGATGCTCTCTAAAGCTGTCCCAGGTGAGTCCCATGGCCAGAACTTGCTGCTGGGGGATTGTAACTCCTTGGGATCCCCTGGGTGATCTCTCAAGAGCCTCCTAGATCTGTTAGCTGCATTTTACAAGCCTCAATATGAAGGCAATATATGAAAGAATAGAGCCAGACGAAATGGAGCTTCAGACTGGACCTATGGTACTGGTCAAAATGGTATGCACATTTTATCCATACATACATGGCATCTATCTATGTACACTGGTTTCTTTTTGCGTTCCATTGATATGCAAGCAAAGGAGACTGGTGTCAATAAATTGCTTTTGGGTGTCAACAACTGTGTTTCCATTGACCATATAATTGCGCAATTTGACATTGCCAAAATAACTGGAATAGTCTTCTGCCCCTCCTACAACCCTGAAAAGAATTAAGGACACACAAGGTCAAATGAAGAGAAAGACGAAGTACTATAATGTGCTAGAAGATACTTTTGATTTTGAATGAAAATCAGTTTGGGAGCAAATCTAAATGCTTGCCTGTTCTATGGCATTAAGATTGATCTTTGTTTTAGCTTAGAGACACAAAGAAGAGGCGTCTTCTAAGCCTCATCCTCTGCCTCTTGCAAGCATCCCCACACTCCGCCCTCAGGTACCAACATTTCATCGTAGCCAATCAGGTCCAAGGATTACCTCCCTGTGGGATACATCTGATGTAAACATGACTTTGGTTGAATTTAAATTGAGTATTTAGAAGGAAGCGTAATGTTTTATAATGGGATGCATGCCTTCCTTTTGCATGCTAAATCTTGGCTCACGCAGGTGTGTATACACACACACACACACACACACACACACACACACACGGATGAGCCAGCATGCTCTTTTGCCACATCTGCTGTCGCACGAATCATCTTGACTTAATGTGAAAGGTATTCAGTCACATTAAATCTGTTCATGTTCTAAACAGACAGTTTATTTGGTTGCTTGCTGTTCCTCTGAGGAAAATCGTTTAAACGTGTCAAAAGAAAACCTCCATGCATTTTTATTTTATTTTCTATTTTTGTATGACCTCATTCATACTACATACATTCGGTTCTTCCTTGTGTTTTTCTCAGCATTGTCTCTGAATGACAAGTAAAGCTCAGGCACTACAGGCTTGCCAGCCGACATTGCCGTCAGGATACATCTTGTCAGTGTGTCTCTCCAACGTTGCTGACTGGCTCCTGGCTTCCTGTCATGGTTGACTGATACCCGTCCTGCATGAGAGCCTGAGAAATATATTGCTGTGGAGCTTATATGGTTTCAATAAAAAGGCTCTCCAGGTTAAAATAATACTTTTTAAATCTTTCATGAAGGCAGTGTCGGTGGATTTAACTGTTCATTCTTTATACTAAAATCTACTTTTTTTATTAGATTTTTTTTATTTGGGATTTTTGTTTTCAATTCTATTGTGGAGAAATTGTAGCAACAATCAAATTTGGTCCTATTAGAAACAATGGGTGGTGGTTAATTTTTAGCTACCACTGGCTCAAGATGAACTGGTGGCGGCTAACCAACGCTAGCCACATTGGTTTGATTTGGTGTAATGACGCATCCAGTTGAGACAAGACAAAAGGTTATTATGAGATTCTAGAGTTTCAGCTAAACTAAAAATACCATTTTGTTTCTTTGACAAATGCAATTATTTTACAAGAAAGCCATTGTATTTCTAAAATTCAAATCCGTAAAAAATATTAACCCAGCTTAAGGGTTGTTAGCTAGTAGTGTTATAGCTAGTCTCGGTATGACATCATTCATGTTTTGCCCCTCACTGTTTCTATTTTCAGCTGAAAAGAACAAGCGGGATAGTGGAAAATGTAAAGATTATGAAGGTTATTTTAAGCACTCACCTTCACATTAATGGCTCCTACTAAAACCTTGCTTTCCTTTTGCTGTGGAGCGTCTCATGCTAATAGAAAGTGGTCAGCATTTTGTGAGACAGACTTTGACCAGACATAATGTTGGCAGTTTGAGGGGAAAAAAATGCAGTGATGTGTGATTTGGAAAATAATTTTATGCTTCTATGCTAAACAAATACCATTTATATATAGTATGGATTTCTTTCATATTTTGTGTCTAATTGGTGATTAAAATGATTAACTAGTGAGGCTGCCAATTGGCTAAAGCTAGTAACTGGCTAAGCATAGCAGCCTGGGAAAAAGGCTGAAAACTTAAATTCCCTCAAAGTTGAACTTCCAAATTGGAAAGCTGGAGGAACTTTGCACATAAGAAGTTGTAAAAGTTGCAGGGATTTTTATTTGCACATTTGGCCGTTTTGCTAGATTTTAGAAAATAGAGAGATTCACAATGTTATCGCTTTGTGATTCAAAAAGTACATGGCACTGAATTATAAAACCCAGTCGATTTTCTGACTGGGAAGTAGAGTACAACTTGGGTATGACACTATTCCCTGATTCATTCTCCGAGGCAAATCGACTGCAGCACAATCTGATGCCATTTTATGCCGAGTACGTCATAACACTAATACCGTTGCATCTTTCGTATTGACTTTTTCTTTGGAAATGGCAGCGTAGTTGGGAAAATATGGGACTTTTTAAAAATAAATCACATTAAAACAAAAATATACTCAAACTGAGAAGTTTTTTTTTAATACATTTAATTTTACTAGTGTCTTTGAATGAACTTTGTTTAGGTAGTTTATTTACATAATTTCCTTCAAGCTTCTATGTACCCAGTTCTATACAGCTGCATGGAGGTGGCCTGTATGTTGCTGTTATTGGAACAATAGGAAAGCGGATCTTACAGAGCTCTGGAGAGAATGTTGAAATGTGGTCCATTAGGATTTGTTCAGCATTTTGTTCAGAATGTGACACATCACTTTGAAGCCTTTCTTTCAGTTGTAAATCTCCTTTTATTGTATCCTCCAAAGATGCCTTACATACAAGTTGAGCATTATGTGAGAAAATGATACAGAGATCAAGTTATTCGTGTGTCCTTTGTGGATGTGGATCCATGCGTTCTTTTTAAGCTCGGGGAATATATTTCCACCTGCGTCGGCCGCTCAAACCGTTACCTGTGATTAGTTTGGAATCTTTTGTCTTGTATTTTAAATAATGAAAAAAATAACCCAGCAGTGGAGGCTTGGATTTTTCAGATTTTAGGATGTAAAGACTGGAAATTACACCTTAGCTGGACTGTTTTGCTTGGAGAAACGTCAAGAATCTGGGGTTGGAAAGTGAGGATGGACTCGCCAGCCTTCTGATTGAGAGCGTATCTCTGCGGACTCAAAGTGGGGGTTTCTACAGAGCAAACACTGATTAGCTACTTCCAGCAGCAGAAATCGTTCAGGAACTTACTGAAATCACCTACAGTGACTGTTTTAAAGAGTTGAACAAATAAAAAGCCAGTCAAGGGTACAGTTTCTTTGTCCCAAGGCTAGCTTAACTATTTTTTGGTTTTTGTTTTATCTTTAACTAAAATCAGTTTCACATCATCTCAGCAACCAAAATGGCTTTTATTTTTAATGTAATACCAAGGTAGCAACATTTAGCCCTCCCTACTTATAATCATCTCTAATCATTTGCTACAGTTGGCTATTAAAGGGCCAGTATCATGTTTTCCAGGCACATAGTGGCATTTTATACTATAATCAAGTAACTATTACTTTCAGTTGTTGTAAAAATGCTATATATATATGAAATATGACTTAAAAGAAAAGTTACTTCCTGATTTAACGCTTTGAAATTGAACCTCTGTCTATAAAGTCTTGCTAACAGTGCTAAGGGAATAACATGGTGATTAGCTGTTCATTTTACATAATACTGCCTCTCTAAGATGGTATGATTTGTGTTGATGCTCTTATTTCAAAATGCAACTGGATGTACTCTACCAAGGGAGGTGAAGTTATGGATATGTCGCTAATGTCAGCTAAAGCAATAAGGCTGCCGTTATATTAAACAAAGTTCTCAATAGGTCTTCTGATTCTCTGGGTTACAACAGCAAACTCGTGAAACTATAATAATGAAGGAAAGCCTGATATCAGAGAAGTAAGCCAGCAATATTTGAAAACTAAATCTGACGTTGATCAGTCCGACCAGGCGTGGTCCTTGACGAACGCCTGCTCGCCTCTTTTCCTCCTGAGCAACAGTTTCCGCAAAAGTTTAAAAGATCCGCTCTGCCCAAAACTTTCTCCTCTGGAGTTGGTGAAGGATTCTCTGCGATGACCTTTGCGGCACCGCGTCTCGGCGGCGCTTTCATCGCTCCACAGAGGGACCATGACATCTTTGTACATTAAGAAGCAGCGATGCTGAGGACAAATGGTTTTACTCCTAGGCTGGAGTCTCCGGAACAGTCCTGGGCTGCTTTTAGCTAATTCTCACTCAATCCGTCTCTGAAGTGAATAGAGTTAATTAGCAGTAAGTTAATTTGATTTGGAACACTCTTTCTTCCCTCCTCACAGTTAATAGGAAGCAGCATTCATCAACTGTGCTTTGCTGAAGGTATTGACTTCAAAGAGAAACCCTAGATTTTTTTATTTTTTTTAATAACACAAGGACGTTCTTTCGCACGACTTCCAGTTCTATATTTTAGGATCTTTTTGAAAGGCTACAAAGAGTATTTCATTACTTTCTTCAACAGGGTGGACAAGGAGTATTATTTGTCAGAATAGTGAAAAAAAAGTGTCTTCCTGGCTGGGTTTATCATTTTGCCAGATACCCAAAGTTTATCATGCAGCCTTTACCTCAACGTCTCGTCTTTTTGTTCGACTGGGAGCGATGTGCTCACTCTCCGTGCCGACCACACCTGCGTGCTCGCACAAAAGGGTCCAGAAGCAGTGAAACATGAATTACCATGCGTTGAAAGACACAGAGCCAGCCAGTTCTAGTTCTCTTTTTATCTTGAAAACGCAAAAAAAAAATCTAATGAATAAATACAGCGGGCTGAATGTACAGTATGTGACTCATGTCGACGGCGATTAGCGCGCCGGTGCATCCGGGGAGGTGTGTCGTTGGAGGCGACCAGGTGTGGGAGGAAAGAGGAGAAAAGACAGAAGAAAACAACTACGTTGAGTTATAAATATTTTTTTGAAACTCTGTGTTTCTCTGCTGGGTTTTCAACAAACGCGCTTGTCAGGAACGGCGGTTGTTTTACATGAAAAACACGAGGCCGCGTGGTGCGATCAGAGGCTGGCAACGGTTTAACACACTCCACTTCCCAGGCTGTTGCTTTCCCTCTCTGTCTCTCTCTCGCTCCCTCTCCGCCTCGCCGTGTGTCCCTCGCCCACCTTACGCCGTGTACTGTTTTTTTTTTTCTTCTTTTGCTTGACTGATGTGTTCCCGTGAGTGGGAATAAAGAAGCAAAGAAGCGACAAATTCAATTACTCTTTGGAGTGCCGCTCGCGAGAGAACGAGTGAAGTCAGGTGAGTTTAGGCTCGGATGTAAAAGGAAAGCACTAAAAAGGCATGACACTCTGACAGAAGGAAATGGAGGCTTGATACAGACTGGTCTGCTGTTACTGTGGGGTTTAATAAGCAGGGCAAAGGTTCAAAGCGTTCCTTCATGCACTTCTCTAAAAGAAATGCTTTCTTTTTCACCTTAGATCAAATACCAATCTATCCATCCATCCATCCATCCATCCATCTTCCTACACCCTTGTCCCTAGTGGGGTCAGGAGGTGCTGGTGTCTATCTCCAGCTAATGTTCCGGGCAAAAGGCAGGGTCACCCTGGAAAGGTCGCCAGTCTGTCGCAGCAAATAGCAATAGATACATAGAAATTACAAAATAAAACCCCCCCACTCCATTCTAAAGGGTTCCACACACTAGAGCGCTCTACCACTATTAATTTCCTGTGGGACTTGTGCAATGAGGCGACGATCGCTTACCCTCCTTTGGCCAGGCGACCGGTGAAATTCCTGCACGCGAAATTTTGTTGATGTATCTTGGTGTCTGATTGGACGGATCGCCCCTATGGATGCCATTCAGTGTGCCCACCCCAAGGTCACCATGTGGGTGTCATCAGAATATTACCTCTGATGCCTAAGTTGTACAATAAAATAGATGGAGAACCGTCCGCGCACCCCAGTGACGCGTTTATACCCCAAGGCCCGGCATGAATGATGGAGTGATGGCCACTTCCCACATAAACATAATGTATGATGGGTTTTCCACATCGGTCTGTCTGTTTAGGTTCTATTATAAAAGTACTGCAAAATTACTGAAAAATGATCAAGATTTAATTGATTAAATATAAACTTTAAGCTGGAGTAATTTTGGTGGAATTGTTAACCTTGCATTGCATGAACTCCACTCAGTCTTTTTCTGTGGAGCTTTAAAGTTGTCGCTAATGTTAATGTCATTGTCACTGTCAGAGTTGAAGTATTTTCTCTTCCTTTTTAGATTATTTTTTTTCTTTCTTTTTAGATTAAAACATGAGAATGTTTTGGACCAAAACCAAACATTTGTCAAAAAATCCGTTAGGATTGTATTTTGGTGGTGCAAGCAGAGTTGAGGACCAAATTCCTTTTAATGTTCATCTTTATAATTTATCTAGAAGAGGGTAACTAAATGATTGGCACACAAAGCTTCATATTATGCTGTTACTTGTACCTGTTGGTAATTCATACAGACCAAATTAGATCAGGTTATTGAGAAAAATGTATCCAGCTGGCAGATAAACTTAGTTTGATCCATCTTTTTGTTCCTCACTAATAAACGAAATAAAACAAGTTTCAAGTGAAAGTCCTTGTACGCAGAAGGAAAATATAAAAGCACGAAACTTTATCTGACCAAAATGTACCAACAAAATCTTTCAAACCATAATTTGTGCCTCAGATGTCTGTTATTGATCGGCATTATCAGCATAATGACATTTAAAGGCAGAGAACATTCAAAGTGGATTTATGAGCGGGATACAGTAGGGATACCCTGTACTTGGCCAGCTGGATAATGCTGCTTCAGGAATGAGAGAATGGAGCTCAAGGGATCTCTGCTTATACCCCCACTGTCAGGCAATTCAATATGGGTGCCAGAAAATAGCTAGATGGGATTAACTGAAGTATAGGACATGGTGCGCCAGTATATTCTCTCTAAAATAATCAAACTACCTGAAAGTCACCTTTAGAGTTGGAGAAACTTAAGACACTGCAGGATATTTGGACTTTAAGATAAAATTAGCATTTATAAAATGCATCTATGACTCATTATACGCGTTATTTTCTCAAGTGAACTCGCATCCAATGGAAAGACCTCTAAAAATAATGCTGTGATCTCTTTGGGAGCTTGGAAGAGCAGAAGCTCAATGCAAACACTCCCTTAAACTGGAATTCACCCTGGGAAAGTCAGAGTTCACTGGGAAACCGTATGTTTGGTGTCCAGTGTGGCTGTGCGCATACAGACTGAAGGAAACGCTGCTGGTCTTACCTTTTCATTAGCATGTCTACAGGCAGTGCGTCACATAGGTAATGAGATTCTCCGCTCTGTTTAAATCCAGCGCCCCCTCAGCACCACAAGAGGACAAACAAACCCCCCTTTTCATTGAGTTGTCTTTCTGGGAGGAAACTAACCGACGTTCACTTGTGCATAGACGCATTTCAACACTGTTTGAGTCCCCCACCCGTCATGCATTTCTCCCTCTCCCCTCTGTAAATCTGGGCAGCCTGTTTGCATGCAAATACATTATTTGGAAGAACCCCCTGCCCATGCGCCGCGCGCACAGGCAGAATCCCGAAGAGATTCGCCGCTGCTGCTGCGGTGGCGTAAACAACACTCCAGCAGGGCAACAGAAGCAGGGAGAGGAAAGCTTGTTTGCCCTTTTTTGTCAGTCTGTGTGTATTCAGTAACAGGCCCAACTTGTTCCTTCCTTTTCTCTTCTGGTAATCCCTTTCTCATTATCATCCTTTCTTTTCGTTTGCCTCGGAAAAACGGCTTAGTGCCAAAAAGCTGCGCCAAAACACAAGCTGATTTCCGGAGTGTAGCATCTCTTCTTTTTGTGGGTTTGGGAGAGATTTGTAGAGCTGCTGTTCAGCGGATATCCGTGTTTCTCTGTGGGATTATTTGCAGGTCATTGTTGGACATGACTCTTGGTCGCAATGCCAAGACACACATTACTCAATTAAGCTGAGAAAAGGAAAAGGATAAACCGTTTTACCATCCAATGCAAGAAATTAAGATCAAATACTCCTGCACTTAAACTACAAAATCTTCACCAACATACAAAATATTACCTGTTTTGCCACAAAGAAATTACAGTTCAGTATGACTTTATCAATACCCAAGTATGTTCTTGGCAAGCATAGTTTAAAGTATGTTCTTGCCAAGGAGGGAAGAACGATGGATCTGCAGGTGGAACAGACTGTACTTGATGTCACTGCCCACCTAAGATCTGTCCTGGAGTTTCAATAACTTCTCCTGTTTTAATTAAGAATGTCATTATTTTCTCATTTATTAGAGATAGTGAGCGTTTTCACTCCTGATGCTCCAGTACACTTGGTTCAACTGGGGACCAAAATTGCAACATTTGTTACATTTTCAGCTGGAGCAATTCCCTTTAACCCTGCACTTTGCCAAAAGATTAAAAACCCTTTGAAAAACCCTGTTCCCACCCTCACCTGTGGGGGGCGCTGAAAGAGGAACCACTGAAGGAAACGACACAAAAACCTGAAGGCACTGAGCGCAACTTCCTCGTTCACAAAATGTAAATAAAAATGGAGCGGCATCCGTTTTTAGCGGTTGTAGGATGACTCTTCTGTCCTTGGTAAGAAACCACGAGTCATTTCTTCCTCTACTGCACGACTTGTGCATTTTTTGTGGTGGTTTTGACCCAGAATGCCCTGCGCTATAGTTCGCTTCCTGCTTTTTCCATGTGAGGAAGCAGAAGTTCGGCTGTCACTGGACATCAGGCACAACTATAATCCCAAATATGTCCCCCAAGTGGTTTTAGCAAAGGTTCCAGAAGACGCTAGATCAGACGTCATGGTCGACTCACTGGTCAAAAGGAATGGACTTAGACTCATGTTGCAGATGGCCATAATGGCAGAAAGGCATTTTATGTCTTCTTTGGAGAAACCACCTGTAATATTAGCTGTACTGAGCTGTTTTTTTGATCTGGTTGTTGAATCATTTTACGGTTTTCCCGTAAAATCTCTCTTTCTTTGGGGAAAAGACTGACTTTGATGCCTATGCAGACGGCCTTTAATACAAGCTAAGCCATAGATATTTGAAAAGGGTTTCTTTTCAAGCAAAAGCTGACAAGGCTTATTGTAAATGACACCATGAACAAGAGATTCAGTCTCTCTGGGACACATTGTTGTTTCTGTCCCTGCAAAACGGCTCACTTTCAGGATCATCAGAGCAGCTCTGGTGGGCAGTGAATAACAAGTATTCTCTATCAAAACATGAAACTGCATCTCTCTTCAGTGTCTGTCTGGATTTGGGTGGTTCCTTTCTTTTTTTTTTTTGTCTTGCTGTGTGCCTGTCCCTGTGAGTCCCGTTCCAGTAGTCCACAGAAAGAAGACATTCTTCTCTGCAGTGTTACAGCCTTGTTAAACCCAGTCCCCTCTGTTAAACCTCGCCTTTCTCTTGGCCCCCTTTTTCCCGGCGCCTCCGTTTCTCCGGCCAAGTGAAAGGCAGTGAGTCCCGATGCCATTCACCAGCAAAAGAACACAATGCCTGATTGGTGTCAATTAGCTAAAAGCTTCAGAGACCGCTTTTGATTGAATACGTTTGCATGCATTATCTCTTCCTTAGTCCGCCCGCTTATCCGGGTGATTGATTGGCACATGGACGAAATAAAAATGAGCGTTTTTCCCTTCCCTTTCTTTCCCTCATAAACCTTTTTACTGGAGCTGGAGTCCGATACGGCGACCAGTTGCCAGGAAGTAGCTTTTATTTCCTTGTCAGTCCCTGTACTCTTCCACGTCTTTTTGACACACCGGGGCGAGAAGCTTGTGTGTGCCGCCAAAATAAAGTGTCACAGCTTCGGTTACTGTCTCTTTCCACGTCTGTCGCAATCGAAGCCGTGACCTCGTTCTCATTAGAGACACTTCCGTCGCCGAGCGCCAAGGCAAGCGGCTCGTGAACTGGTCTTGAATGGATGGTTCTTTTTTTTTTCTTTTTTTGAAGCTTTTTTTTTTCTGCCTCTGGAAAAACAAGCAGTTCCACAAAACGGAGGCCCGCGTGTAAACATGGAAATTTATGCGACGAGGTTCGTCAGCGAGATTCCTTCAAGGTCTCGTAACTTAATTAAGCTGAGCAGTGGTCTCACAAAGTTGGAGAAGTGGTAGACCTTGGAGAAGCGCAGCCGCGCGGAACGTTTTAAATGGCAGGTTTTTTTTCCTTTTTAATGAATAAGTTGTAGTTGGACGTGACGGCGTCGAGTCAAAAGTTTGGCAACGAGCTTCTTGTTAAGATAATAAAAATGGCTTAACTGGAGAGAACATCCAGCAGATTTAACTGCCTAACGAGCTCTCTTGTGTCGGAATGCTCAAATCAAAGCCACTCCCTTAGAAACAGGCTGGTTAATGATCCTGATCCGGCATCAGAACCGCGCCGTCGTCCTTGTTGTTCAATCATTCTCTTTATGCCTGGCGCCTACATTAGGGCTGAAATCGTGTTGCAATATGCATGTTTCTAGCCATAAGAGGAAAACAGGATGAGAAAGAAAATCATCATACCTGCTGCAGGGTACAGAGGAGATAAAACAGCCAAATGAAGGAGGATGAAAAGGTTCTTTTTTCTTTCTAACAGTTTTCCTCCCAAGGAGCGGATTGTCTCTTGGAAGCTATCTCTGCCTTCAAGGCCCATTTCTACCTTCAGCAAGTTTTCTTTGGGGGTAATTCGCTTATATTCCCCGCTGGCCTCATCTGATTTTATACTTTGCCACACACACACACACACACACACACACACACACACACACACAAAAAAAATCCCCGCCCGCAGCTGAGATTCGTCTTGAAGGGGACCCTCGTCTGAACTCCCACCGCGCTCCTCACCCGTGACCCCCGCCAGAACTCCCAACCGTTAAACACGGCATTATTATTATCGAAGCCCGCGCCGCGGGGAGAGGGAGAGGGAAAAATGTAGAGTGGGAAAATGAGTGAAGTACCTTGGGGAGTGTTGGAGGACCTGATTATGTGGGAGAAGCTCACTGTGTGAAATGCTGATTGGCTTCAATTAGCCTGCTGGCACCTGCGGAACATGTGTTTCCCAGTGGGGGGTGGGGGGGTTTGGGGAGGGAGGAGTCCACTTCCAACACCGCCATGGCGAGTCCTTAGCTGTCTGGCAGAGGAGCGCATCATCAAATGAGTGGGAACGGGTTTTAGTACAGAAAGGGGATCGAAGCCAAGTTTAAATCTGTCCTAATAGTGGGGGGAAAAGGAGGCGTCATGATGCTGAAACTTTGATGGAATACCAAGAAATATCCTCTCTACTTGAAAACATTTTGATAAACTTTTTTTTTTAAAGCAGAGAGAATCTGTCAAACTGAGAACAGAAAATTATAACCTGTGATGGTATACCAATATTTTTATGGTCTTAATTAATGTAAAACCTAGCTACTCGATTCCTTGCGGTTCTGATTGACTGATTTTTTTTATTTTTTTATTCAGTCATCAAATAATTAAAATAACGCTTGGAGACAGTAATTGATACAAACTAGGTCCAACACCAACTCAATTCTTTCCTGGGTCTTATTCCAATCAAAGTGTATGTATTTTTTTTTAATTAATATTAAGTTATCTGTTGTCACAAATATGGGAAACATTTTTACTATTTAAAAATAAACCTCTAATTGCTGGTTTCCAGAAATACATCAACGAGGGTATTCATGAAGGGGTCCATGTACAAGCCAGGCGTTATTAGCATAGTCGCTAATTGCAGTATTTGTGGAGTTGTATTTTAGACGTAAATGATTAGCAGTTTAGCTAACGTTCTTCTATGTTGCGTCATTCACACACCCATGGACTCGCCTAGCAACGCATCTCAACAGAGAATGCTGTTTTATGCCAAGTGACATGTTTAATACTTCAGGAGCTTTACGAACCTTTAACTGTGTCAATCTTTCAAATCCTTCGCAAAGTCTGTCACACTAGTCAACTTTTCATCCACGTCTGCGTCGTAGCTTTAGGGAAACACCGACGCCCTTGATCTCTAATCTTCCAGCTCGAGCTCACAGCGGAGACCAATCATCCTCATTTAGGCGAGGTTCTAGAAGGGAGAGGCCAGGGCTGGTGTCTGAACTTTTGCGCCAACTTGGGAAGACCTACATCTAACAAAATTACCTGAGTGAAGTCGGCTCCCCCACCTTCTTCAAATCAGACAATATTGGTGTCAAACGTTTGTGCTGCGTTTGTGCAGCAAAAATTTTCGTTTGTGCCGCTATCATTGTAAAGATACAAAGAAATGTTTTTAGAGGTCATCAAAGGTCAACCAGCCCCCCCACTTAAAATGATAGCGGCACAAACGAAAATCTTTGCTGCACAAACTAGCACAAACGTAGCCGAGTCGAATGACACCTATTTTGTCTGATTTGAAGAAGGTGGGGGAGCTGGTTGACCTTTGATGACCTCTAAAAACATTTCTTTATATCTTTAAATTGATAGCAGCACAAATGAAAATTTTTGCTGCACAAACCAGCACAAACGTTTGACACCAATTTTGTCTGATTTGAAGAAGGTGGGGGGGCAACTTGACTCAGGTGGACGGAAACCTGAATAGGGCAGACGAACGGTTGACGAAATCCAGAGAAATAAAAAAAAAAAAAACGGGCAAAGTTAATAACATTTACATGCAGATGAATTTCTCTCTAGCCCAAACGAAGGGTATAACAAATAAGCGAGGGCTGGAAAGACTCAAACATTTAACTACTTTTTTTTTTTTTTTTTTTTTTTTTTTTCCCCCCTATCACTGCCTCCCCTCGCGCTCCTCTATTTTTATTCAGCTCCGGCCCATTGTAAAAGACGTCTTCCGCTTGCTTTTTCAATTTGAGACACAACTCGCCGGGTGAGATAGAGCCTCCATGTCGGGGCGCAAATCATCCCAGTGTGTCGGAGAAATTGAATTTCCCATGAATACGTGATTGGCTGGGATGTGCCCCTCGGCATGCGCGGCGGCTAATCCTCCGCGGTGCCGTCGTGCGAGAGAGAGAGAGAGGGAGAGCAGGAAGCCTGTGCGGGGGCCGTGACAGCTGCACACACACACACACACAGTGGGAGGACACACCTATGTGATGACATGCTCCTGAGGAACAAAACCCCAAAGTGTCACAATCACACACTCGCAGCGGGCCGCCGGCAGCTGCCTGTTTGTGTGTGACTTCAGAGCCTGCTGGGCGCACATGTCGGCGCGATTACAACCCGCTGGGTGTGTGCAGACGCAAGGGCGTGTGTCAGCTGGCCCCCTTATGCTGCTGCTGCTGCCCTCTTCTCACAGTCGCATTTACAGACCACTTGTTGGGCCCCTGCAGTGCGCCCCAGCACAACTCTAGCATCATGCCTGTCATCGAGCCCCGTGGTAAGAGCCTCTTGAATTCAGGCCCTCCTGTCATTTACACAAAGAACACCATCTACTTCCCCTTGCAGTGCATGCTGTACCGCATCAGGCAGAGATCATTTTCTCATGGATTTCAGGAACCTGCAACGGCTGAATATCCGGGCAAACTAAAGCAAATGTGGGACAATGGCTCTAACATATACAATAGGGTTATAATAGTTTTGGTTTTTTTTATTATGGATTAGTTTTATTGAATTAGATGGGGTTTTTTATGTGCAATTCAGTTTTTTAAATGGTGTGTTTGCTAGTTTTTACTAGTTAAATATTGTGTAGTTTTTTCATACTTTGGTTAATATAAGGTGCAGAATTAAAAAAGGTCAAGATATTGTATGTATACATCGATTGGGTAATAAATACTCAACAGAAGACGCCATTTTCAAACGATGGGTTCAATTATTGTCCAACAGCCAACTGACTCTGGTGTTTTCTCTCAACGTTTTACGTCGCCATTTTGTGGCCAGAGGAGTAAAAAGTGCTGTAATTTGCCAAAACCTGACGTAAACTGCTTGTGTGTGGGGAAAAAACTACATTTCACAGCAGTTTGAAAAACTAATGAATGGATTCATGTATATGAAAACAAAGGAAGTTTGTTTTACTTGGCTTTAAAAACGCACCATATAGTTCTAGTGTACTTTTCCCCATTAATTACCGTTTTTATTTCAGTTAACAAAAATGCTCTTTCAATTTTTGTTACTTTGTTAGTATCGGTTAACTATAGTAGGCTTGAAACACAGATACTTTTGATTGGATATACCTATACAGACCATGATCTTTTTGTAACCATTGATGGAGGCCCGTGTCAGTGTTCTTGGATTTTATCGGGATACTGAAGACATGAAAATATTTGTAACATTTAGTAAAGAAAAATGTGGATTGACATTTTAATCCACATTGTGGTCATTTCCAATGTGAAACTGCTACGTTGATTTACACCACTGTTCCATGTTTTCTCCATTTGCGGGTTGGTTGTGGTTTGCTGGACTATGTCTTTGTAACTCTTGTCTCCTCATCCAGTCAGGGAAATCCTCTTGTTCCTTGCATAATGGACGCTGTCGTGAGGTATTTCAGCCTACTTCCTGCTGTCAGACAGGTTCTGTTTAAAGTGCTTTCTTGATTCTACAGACCAGGTAGTTACCAGGCCTGGGCGTGGCTCACTTCTTTTGAATTGTTCTACAAAATCAGCCTTACTTACTGCATGTTTCTGTTTGAGGAGCCAATACTTTCTAACTGAACCGTCCAGAGATCCACTCTGTATTTCCAACATTCAGTTTGTGCTCGCAACCTGCCTGTAGGACTTCACCATCATTAGCCAACTTTCTAGGGGTTTCCCATCATTTCTACTAAGTGAGGAGAACCTCCACCGAGAGGAAACTTGATCTGGCTCCACAGGGAGCTCGGATGAATAGGTTTGAAGGAACTTGTGTTGTGTTTGTGTGTGTTCTGTGGTTAGGGGTAATTGAGCTTGATTGGATGAGTGGACAGTCTGCGGAAGCGATCCAGAGCTCCGGAGCGCCGTGTTTGAAAGAAGCTGCCAAAGCCAGATATGTTGAAACGAACTTGCCTTCGCAAATCCCACATAATATCCTATCATTATCATTCCACAGGCTTTTAAAAGACTATTAGCAGAAAATATACTTTTCTTTCGTCTCCTCTCCGAAAGTTCCAGCACTTCCTGTCCTCTTGATCTGACATGTAATCTGCTCCTTTTCTCCCCACATACTTTCCTCTTTCTTTGACCTTGTTGCCTGTGCCAAACAGGACAATGGCGTGTAGCCTGGCACTTCTGGAACACCAAAGAACAGTCGGAGATTTTCAGCTGTGCCCAGACAGAGGAGAAGAAGGGTTGCTAATCTGATAATGGCTCCAGGGCAGAATGACTCTTCCTGGGCTGCATTGTGGCTTCACACAGTCATCTATCAGCCCCGGAGTCTCCTGTAATTACATATTCTTCATGTGGATACAGCCAAGGAGAGCAGGCACAGAAGGCCGGTCAGCACATTGAGACGAGGGATGATTGGATATAAAAAGAATCAAGTTTTTTTTTTTTTTTTTTTAAAAGACACTTATATGAGTGAAGAGAAGAATATAGAGGTAGACAGAAAGAGGGTGAGGTTGGTGGTATGAGTAACCGGCTCTTTGTGTCATGTAGAGATAAGGACAGGGTGGTAGGTATTACCTGATGCTTGATTTTCCTTTTGATTTGGAGCTATTGTATGCGTTTACAGTACCTGATGAAAGCAGTCATTCCTCATTTCTCCTAGCATTATGTCACAAAAACAAACTTTAATGTATTTTATAAGGAATTGGTGTGGTAGACCAACACAAGTACTGCCTAATTGTGAAGATGAGCCACCTGTAATTGAAGTGAAAGGTGATTCTGAAGGTTTCTGGGGAAACTTCTGCCCTGTCAGATCAGGTGAAGTGTCTGTGAACATCAAATTTCAAGGCCTGCCACAGATTCTTAACTCGACTTAATCCGTTTCATCGTAACAGAAGCGGTTAAGTGTGATTGTTCTGCTTGCAGCCCGATAATCTCTAACTGGTTTTCTGCCTCAGCGCTGTGCTCTCTTTTGATCGCAATTTCTGAGTTTTCCAAGTTAGGGACACGACATAACGCCCCAAGAGCAGGGAATTTTGACTCAAAGTTTCAGGTTGTAGAGGAATCCAAAGTTAGGCATCCAGGTTGGCTTAATGCTAATGAAACTGTAGTGAGGGATAGTATATCAATGGTTTTAAGTTGTATGGTGGTGCAATCGGTAGTGCAGATGTGTTGCAGCAAAACGGTTATGGGTTGAAATCCCAGAATAGGGCTTTTCTTCATGCAGTTTCCAGGTTTTTCCCAGGGCATGCCTGGTTTCTTTCCAGGCTTCCTCCCACATTCTTCCTCCCACATTCCAAAAGCTTGACTATTAGGTTTTTTGTCCCTCTAAATTGTCCTTGGGTGTGAGTGTGTGCTCTGTTTCTCAATAGCCGTGTTTCCATTGCAAATATGCCCAAAACTTTGTCAATATTCTGCTAATGTTGGAAAAAACCCCGCAATTTTGCTAAAGCTGTTTCCATTAGATCAGAAACACAATTAAAATCAAACATGAATAACTTTGTTCAATGTCAATAAAATAAAACATGACCCTCCATCATCCTCCGACTACTTCCTGTCGTTGTCTTCTTCGTAGTTTGCGCCAGGAGTAACATCCATTTGCTGATCACATGACTTGTGATCAACTGTTTCTATTGCAGTTTTGTGACATTAATTTTAATATGGCCAAAAACCCACTTCATCCTAGTTCCAAAACTTCTTTTTTTTATTTGGCCTTGCTATGAGTCCATGTTTTGCTTTATTATTACCATTTTGTATTAGCAATTCTCTTCTGAGACAGTGAATATTTTCATTGTATTTTCTGCTTGAATTGCTAATAGCAGTTAGCCACTGTAATAATTTGCGCTTGCTAGCTACTAGCACTTCTAGTTGTCGTATCTCGCCTTTCTCAGCTCTGAGAGAAATGGAACACATTACTTCCATCCATCTTTTCTTCTACTCTGACCAACCGCCTCCTTCCTGCTGAAGTAAAAATTTCTACAAAGAGAATCCCACAGCATGATGCTACCACCACCATGTTTCACTACAAAGATGAGGTTGATTTTTAGTTGTTTTTATCCCCCACATATACGACTTTGTATATAGGCAAAAAACAAAACTGATTTTGTCTCATCTGATCACTCTTCCACTTTTTTGCTCTGTCCCTTATAAACAGCACTTTGGACTAATTGTGACTTTCTTTTAAAGTAATTCTATTTACTATTTCTTTGCTAATATTCTCTGACAAACCACTGAGGCCTTTTTATTAATCAGGTGACTTCTGTTCACGAATATCAGAAAGTACAATTCTTGAATGTCTGCAGAAGTTCATCTTACTTTGAGTAAAACTGTGATGATGTTTCCCTTAAATTACATAGTAGAATCATGGTTTGTTCATCTCGTGATGAATCGCTGCGTCTCTGGCCAGCTGGACTGCCAGCAGCCATGACCTGCTGACGTCACCTTCAGAGTCGGAGCGGTCTTTGGGTTAACGTTGCCATCTAGGTCTTTGGTGCCGTGTGCAAAGAGAGGCGAGTCGCGGCTTGTGTTCCGACCACTCAGAATGCCCAGCTGTCTGCTTCCCTTTCTTTGATGCTCATCGTTGTCTGCAAATAGCAACAGTTTTCTCTCCTGTCTGTCTGGCGCTTGTTTCCCGTGCTGACTTCCTTAGTTTGTGTTTGGAGAGTTAATAATCAACACGATGCCGCAGGATGCCGTCTACCTCAACAGGATCAGGTTTTATTTCATCATACAGAGAAAGACGAGTTGGGAGAACCGTGAGAAATCCCTCGCTTCAGATGACTTCAATCCAGCCAAACTGGACGAACGAAAACCGGATCTGACTACGTTCACAGGTGTCTCTGTCTAATTTCGTCCGACAGCCCC
This sequence comes from Alfaro cultratus, assembly GCA_903066825.1. Lineage (NCBI taxonomy): Eukaryota > Metazoa > Chordata > Actinopteri > Cyprinodontiformes > Poeciliidae > Alfaro > Alfaro cultratus. The sequence continues at coordinate 26,135 of CAEFZX010003554.1, forward strand.
AGAGTTGCAGCACTTTGCAGGTGTAATATAATCACATTCTAACCACTGTTGGTATGATGTGATGAAGCAACACTTAGAGCAGCAAATCACTGTAAGGCAGAAGAAAAAGCTTCCGCTGTCTTTGTTCTGTAGCAATACCTTCCATATTGTTCAGTCTGTGTGGTGTGATCCACCGCTCAACCGCTTTTGTACCTGAATTTTTTTAACTGTGCAAAAATTCAGAGGTGCATGACCAGGAGACGCGATGGTACACGAGTCCAACGGGACTGTTTGGTACGCATCAAACTCCCAAAATAAACTTTTTTTTAGGGTTCTAATTTTGTTTCTTTGCAAATGTAGGCGTTTTTTTGTGTAAATATGTTCAGTTTAATATTTGACCTAGAGCCGTCTAAGTGCTGGCCTCCTTCTGTCGAACGGCGACGAAGCAGTTGAATTTTCCTATTTCTTGCAGCGACCCAGCTTGGTACAACTTCTTCACGGCCCAGCGTTTGGGTATAAAACCATGTCACTCGGACACACGGCGCCACCCGGTGGCGATACAAGGATTGGAATGCCAAGCAGATCGTGGCATTACTCAGTTATGACCATAAGTCTACAACAACGCAGAAAAAGTCATTAGATTTATTACTAGTTGGGCGGTTTAAAATAATAATAATAATCTGTTGCTAGAGGTTCAGAAAAGCTGACAAATACAGAAGCAAAGTGGATGAGTTGACAACTGAGGCGTATCCCATCTGCTCATCCCCAGACTCCTGAACCAAATTCAAATAAGATGCTGATTCTACCAAATGTAGAATTTGGTAGAATTTTTCAAAATGGGATCAGCTGTACATGGTTACATCAATGTCATTTCTTGGTCTTTTGCTTTGAATAAATTTGCGAAACACTATAAATGTCATAATGTGTATCAGTGTGTCGAATTATGAGGAACGGCATTGAATTGAAAACAAAGGCCGTAAAATACTTTCCGAATGCAGACTGAGACATGACAGACTGTGGGAACAGTTCCCGCGGTAACAATGACTCTAACATCAGTTAAAAAGAGCAACAGCTCTGTTTGGGAGGAAAGTTTTCCCAGCTATATGACAGGTTATAGGACACCGTGACTGATTGTGCTCCCCCTGATCCCCCCTCCGTCCCTCTGAGTCCCAGACTCGTCGGGGAGGAAGTCATTTAATTGAATTGTGCTGGCTCGCTGCGACCCTCATCTGCTCGGGGCTTCCTCCGCTCTGTTTGTGCCTTCCATGAGAAACGCTTTCAGTCCTATAGCGCCGCTCCAATTTCCAGCTCTGCTGTACAGCTATAGGATTTTCTTTTTTTTTCCTTTTCCTCCCCAGCGGGGGCCTTTCTGCGAAGCTTTGTGACCCTTAAATGGCTGCTCATTCCAGGGTAGACTGAGTGGCCTTTGTGGATGCACTCACAGGGGTCGGATTGAGCCCGACAGGCTGCAGAACCGAATAAAGCAGAGCTTTAAGAGAATATGACAGAAAGGAAGACCGATATAAAGAATTCGGGTTTATACCTTTTCAAGCAGAGCCTTCAGAAAGTTCTACTTGCACGTAACTGTATGATTGCGAAAGGGAGAAAAAGCAAATATTGTCCTATTTGTTTCTGGCACTCGTTCAGTCTACTGCAGCCTCATTAAACAATTCAATCTGAGCTCGCTTTTGTTTGGAGCGGAGGAGAATATTTGCAGATGGACAAAAAGAATTGAAGACGATCCGGCGAGCAGCTGTGGGGGTTTTACGTGATGTCATCTCAGGGCTTTGTGAGTCAGGGAGGAGTGGAGACGCCGGGCCGCATGCCGGGGGATAGAAACCTGCTTTGTGCCCCTCGCCTCCTCCAGGTGTGCGGTTTGAATCATCTCGGCTGCAGGGAGAAAGAAGAAAAAAAAATTTTAAAAGACGCCCGGTTTCTCCTTGATGTCGTCTGAAGGAGCAGTATATGGCAGCGTGTGGAATCCATTCCTGTGGCTAACGGTGCGCTGCGGCCTTAAAGGAAAACATCAAAGAGTTGAATAACATTTTTTTTATTTCTTCCTTTTTGTTTGGACCTTTTTTCCTTCAGAGTCCTCAGACCTTTTTTTTTTTTTTTTCCCTCTTTGTGGAGAGAAGAACAGAGACGGTTCCCCTCGACATTGTTCCGAACCTTTAGCTGGGTGACACGGCTGCCTCAGAGCGACGCGGGCCGAACCGGGTTGGGGAAAAAAAAGCAGCCGCTCTCGCCACGCCGTCCGGGGGTAAAAAGCTCCAACGACGTGAGCAGGTCGGTTTTGACCTTTGGTGGAGGCTGCAGCGGCTCCTTCGTGACGCCCTGGAAACTTAACACGGTCTTTGACATTTCCTCTCTGGACGGCGGTGTGGTGCAGTGAATAGAAATGGACTAGATCGGTTCAGAGACTGTGTGAACAAATGCAGAGTAGTTAGCTTAGTTTTCTTTCTTTCAATGCGTGTTTCAAAACAAACTTAGTTTTAAACCGGTACGTGATGAAAAAGACAGAAGAACTGCTCCTATTGCACAGTAGAGCTGCAAACTTTTAGACAAACCAACCTCTTTCTTGAAACCAGATTTACATCAGGTGAATCTCTTACAGTCCAGGTAATCCACACTGATTAGTTCATTAGTGGATGTTTGTGTAGAAAAGTAGAACCACTTTATTACATAAAGTATTGAGCACATTAGGTAAAAATGCACCAGTGGCTTATAGAAATGTTATTATAAGGGTATAGTACAAGAAAAATGACATACAGTTGAAATTCTGAACACATTTTCATTAATTGTGAAAGGTAAAATGTGTGTTGAAAAAAAATGGAATTTAAAATACGGAAAATCCGCCTACTCTGATTTTTATTTTATAATGTATTTAGAGTATATTTAAAGGGGCAGTAATATGCATTTTCACAGCACATAGTCACTTGATTGTGCTATAAAATGACACTGTTCAGTGTTTACAAAAATGCTAAATATCAAACTTGACTTAAATTTCAAAGTCAAACTTTTTTTAACTCCTTGAAATTGGGCCTCTGTCTCTTTAAAAGCTTCAACTCATTCTGAAACTTGATCTGATCGTCCACCCACAACTCGCCACTAAAATGGGCAAAATCAGTTCATTTTCAGCTTTACAGAGTCATAAATCCTCCACAATAAGGATTAATGTTTCAAGTATTGCATGGTGGAATAATATTGAAACAGTAAAGCCTGAGAAAGAATCAGGGAGCATTCTTCATAATCAAGAAGTTACGTTTTGCAGTTAGCTTTTAGGCCTGCACAGCGTTCACAAATTTTGGCATTAGTGGGATCCCGTACTAGCTGCCTTGAAGCAATAGCAGCCCTTCCACTGCTATCTCCAGTCTTTCAATCGAAAACAAATCGGTTCATAGGCATTTCCCACTGTTTGCACTTCAAAATGTTAGTAAAAGTGCACAAGAAATGATTGTGAAGTAGCAGCAACACATGGAGGCAAGAGAAAGCCGAAGGTTGCATAAGACACAGCAGGTGGTCTTATGCGGGGAGAAAATAGTATCTTCCTGCAGTGGAAAGAACTTTATTTACCACAAATCAGCTTAATTCAGCACTTTATCACCCCAAAAAGTGCACAACAGTAATGTTCAGGGATGGAAATATCATGATCTTCTATGTAGTACTAGACAATTTGGGCTTTTTTTTTTTTTTTTTTTTGAGGAACCAAGTGAACCCAGACATACAGCCAAGGAAGCTTTCAACTGGTTTTAAAGGAAGTAAAATATGTCTGCTAGGATGGTTACGTGGGTTGGCTGACTTTCACGTCGATGGCCTCATTAGAAATACGTTTACAGAGAAATCCCACCGGCGTGTTCAATACTTCTCATCCTTGCTGTATATTGTTTGGCATCGGTGGATATTTAGCGAGATCGGCCTGTGCTGACACCAAATCTCTATGTACAGCTGCAGGTCAATATTTGATTTACAACGACAACACGCAGTTCATTCCAAGGCTGATGGAGCAGGGGAACACGGCAGATGTGCAGATGGTCATGAAATTAATCAGCTGTTAAAGCAGCCTGACCCCGCTTGGCCATACCTCACAGCGGACAGATGACAGTCAGTGTGTGCCTGCATGTGCCAGCGTATGTGTGTGTGTGTGTGTGTGTAAATATATTTGCATATGTTTTTGTTTAGTGGGTCAAATGGAATCTGACATCTGTGAATCATATTTCATTGGCGGAAAATGAGGGTTTAGAAAGAGAATCTATGCAGAACCTTGACAGACGCATGCTAATACATTGTTCACCCTTTTCTGCAAACAAGTCTTCAGAGCCTCAGGGACTCACAGGACATTGATTCTTATGCATTAGCAGGAAGCTAATTTATTCCTGTTTTATTCAGTTTGGTTAGACACCTGGAAGTATTATCCCTGGGATGTCCCGACATCTGTCAAAGTCTGATACTCAACTAAAAGGAATGTGTCAAACTCAAGCAAATACGAACAACTTAAATTAGCTAGCACAGCTAGTAAAGCAGCCACACCCTGACTCCCAAGTGGCTTCTTCAAATTCAGAGTGTTCCTCACTGTGTGGGGAACACTCACAGGAACATGGTGGGAACATTGGTAGGCTGTGAGCACGCAAGAGCTGTGATAGACTCTGGCCAGTTTCAAAATCTCTTTGTATATTCGTTCATTGCGTCAACTGCCCATTCCCGTTGACGATGTATGTGCACTTCCACATGTACCGCCTCGACGTATATTCAAAGGCCAATCGATGAATACAGTTTGATGCCAATCAAATCGCTTGTGAGCAACACCCAGCGTGGCTCAGCTTGTACCACTCTGGAGGTGATTCCTAAAAGCTGGCAGGAACCAATGTGTGTTTGCATTGGTCAAATCTGGCCAAGGCTAACTGAGAAAGAAACGGTTAAGGCCGCGCCGGTGGAGAAGGGGTTTTTGGCTGCCTTTTTCAAATCCAGAGATTTTCAAGGTGCCATATCTGAAAGTCCTGTGGGGACTAAGCTTCAGCTTCTCTCTGATGGAAATAGAACCTCCTACTGTATATTTACACCTTTCCCTCCACATACTGCAGGTTTCCAAGCAGAGTCGTTTGATGTGACTTTTTATTGCTCCCTTGGGTCAGCAGTGGCATTACCCTGGAGGCGAACACACATCGGGAGTGCCATGATGTATCCTGTTAATTAACTCCCGTCAGTTGCTGCCTTCAACACACTGGATGCATCACGCTGAAGTGTTCTGAGACGGGAGATTAGCCTGGACTCCAGCCTCAAATAGCTACGAATCCACACACATTGGCACTGCTGTCTTCTTTCTCTAAGAGCATTCATTAATGATTATGCTCCCATACTGTTCCTTTAGAGGCCTTCTGCTTTTAAATTTAGAGTAGATGTTAGAGGTGGCAACAACTTGAAGAAATAATGGGTGTGTGGTTGAGCAGCTGTGACCACTCAAACCAAGGCACCTTAAATCTCCTGTGGAAAGCTGGCCCACAGACAATGGTTCTTTTTAGAAGCTCCAGTGGGTCTGCCCACAAGGCCAACCTGTCCAGTAGTACCTGTAATTAGTAAGGGTGACCTTTGGGGCCATTTGTAATTATAACAGATTTAAGCCGTGATGATAGCACTCACGGAATGACCTAGAAAAATCACTCAAGGTTCTTTTCTTTTTTTAAGTTTGACGTGTGGAAGGGGATGACATTACTATATTACTATGTGGTTTACTTCTAAATTCAGTTCCTAAAATCACTTTGCTGAGAGCAAATGCAGTTATAACTTTGACCAAAGCACTTTATTCCACGTTCCCTTTCAAGTATTTATTTATTTTACTTTCTCTCATTACAGCCACAAACTAGCTTCAATGTGTTTAATGGGATTTCACTCCTTAAGCCTCCCACACAAAGACTTAATAACCTCAGCTAAAAATAACCAGCTGTTTGCAAACAGCTGGGTCTACCGACCTGCTAATGCGTTAACAGCAGCACATATTTCATTTAGCGCTTTTTCTTTGAAAATGTTTAGCGCTCCTGACTTCCCCTAATTTTTTTTAGTAACTTTATTTCACACAAAAACAATAAAGGAACAAAATAAAACACCCACAGCAGAGAACAAGATTGAAACACACATACAAGATCTATCATAGAACATGGAAATTGGTGCTTGAGTGTTGTAACCTTTGGAGAGGAGATATAATTAGAATTGAAACTAGCACTTTAGCACCAGCTAAATACTGTGATGGTGTAGTGCTTTAGCTTTAGCATTAGTGGAACTATGATTAGTTCTTTTTAGTTAGCCCAAATAATGAGTTAGTTGCCCACCATTGTTTTTTAATGTAAGTGTTGTAAACAAATGTGGGTTTTATCAGTTTTGTCATTATTTGTGTTGAATTTCCAGTACAAAGAGACACTGGAAGTTTATCCTTGTCATTACATTGGAAACTTTGCACTTACATAATTTTCCACAAATTAACATTTTATAGATGAAAATGTCTCTAAAGCTAAAAGTTTAAAATTTTCTGTATTTCAAAACCTACAAATAGAAATAAAATGGGTTTTTTTTAATTATGTGAAATTTCCTATAAGTGACACCTTTTTCCAAAATGTGTCATTTGTGCCTCTAAATGAGTTTTATTAGTCAAACTGAGACCAAAAAGGGCTCTCTGGACTGGAACGGTTCCAGACCGTCCAGGGATCGACCAACACAAAGTGGAAGAAAAAGGTTGTATAGTTAAAGTTTTTGCTAGACGTCTTTTTCTTTGATACCCATAAATAAAATCTGTTGAAACCAACTGCCATTAGGAGTCACCACATTAGTAAATGTGAAGAACATTAGCGAATAAATGACATCATGGAGACTGTGGGGTTTTTTAAAGGAGAACTGGGTGACAAAACAACGGCCCAAACATTAAGCATCTTCATTTCCCCCTTCTTAGAATGTAAGGGACAAAAGCACTAGGCTTCGAATTCAGCTTACATAACGACGCGGCTACATAAAGTACTGTCAGTGTGTCTCTTCAAGGTGGGTGGAAGCTTTTTTGCATCTCTCGGTACTTTTTCCAACCTACAGCTCTCGGGAGAATCATCACTTCTTTTACTTCCTCACACTCCAGTGGTAAAGAATCTGTTCACACCCATGTGGAGCAACGTTCCCATATAGGACCATAAAGGAAAGTCACTCTGTTCCTTCCCTCGCATAAGGTGTCACCATAGAAACTACAACCCATGCCAGCGCAAAGACAATCCTTTCATTCTTCTGTCCCTTTGCTTGCAGCAATGTCCAAATCTGGAATTATTAGACTTCCTCTGGCGTGATGGCGAGTTCCCGTGGCGAGGGGATTGCTGGGATATGAATCGAATCGAGAGGTGTTTCAACAGGGCCCTGTCGTCAGTGTGTGGCTATTTATGGGCATGCACACGATCCCGTTTCCCTTCCTCCCCCTCTTTTTTTTTTTTTTGCACGATAATGGAGAAACGGTTTAGTTGTACAGCATGTCGGCCTGCAGGGGCAAATTTGGAGCGCGGCAGCAGTCGACTGTGACAATTGAAGAAATTGAGAGAGACGAGACAGAGACGAAGAGGCGGGGAAGGAGGGGAAATGTCTGACGTGAACAGCGCGCCTCAATCTCATGAAACGGTCCAGCTGATGTTCTAACGAAATGAGAATGCAAATAACAGACAGAGTGCATCCATTAGCAGGATCCTGTGTGTTTCATTATACAAATACAATATTGTAAAAAAGCGCAAAAACAAACCCAAACTCAATGGAAAACAAACGTCAGAGAGTAGAAAATTAGAACTTCTTGTTCCATTTGGCTAAAACTGATGTGAAAACTGTCACTACAAAACCACACGGGTATCCAGAAATGATTCATGCAGGAAAGGGAGAAAAAAATAGTTTGTTTTTTTTCACGTGTGGATCACTTCCTTTGCGAGATGTTTGCGTGGAAAGGCCGACTGACTTTGGGTCCTCTGGATCCCGATGTCTCCCATGGACTCTCCTCTGGCGTTTGGCTCTTGAAATGCTTAATAATGAAGCTAATAACTGTCACCGGTGTTTGATTAAGCCCCTCTGCCAGCAGCCCAGGGGCCTCAGGTGGACCCGTTGTAATTAACACGCGGTAATTAATTTACAGAGCAGTCGTAGGTGAGCGGGGCTGCCCCACAGGTTAAAAGAAAACCTTTGTTCTCTCAGACAAAATAAATTATTTTCCTGGAATGCGAGACGGAACTTTTGAAGTGTATTTGAAATTCCAGCAGGACAAATTTTATTAAACTGCACCTTGTTTTTGTACTTTGTTTTTCCATTTCTTTAAAACTATTGGTAAATATGCATCCCTTGCAGTGGCTCATCAGGCTTTGGGTCAAACCTGATTGGTAGAGATAAATATAAACCAACCCAGGAAAAAAACTGGAGCCTGAGGTTGAGGTTCCCTTTCTGGTAGAAAAACCTGCATAAACACAAAGCCAGAGACAACAATGAATGCTGTAGAATAAACCACATTTGTGAATTAGCATGGCCTAGTCAAAGTCAAGACCTAAATCAAATTATAAATCTGTGGTCAGGCTTGAAAATTGATGGTAACAGTTTCTCTCTAGCTAACCTGATCAGATCAATAGACAAACATGTCAATAAACAGAAAAATGCCTTAATGTGAAAAATTCAATTCTTTTTTTAGAATTTTCTTTTTCTGGAATAAGTTTTTACTTTGATTTTAAAATTTTACTCTATTGCCAAAAAAAAGCCTAATTCTGCACATCCAAGGGAGTGAATACTTTATAGCAACTCGGAACCAAAATATTGGTCGACAAAGCATTGACCCGGTGAGGATGGATGGAAATGCACATCACACTTCTCAGAAAAGTTAGAAACCATCTACTCTTTGCCTTCCTTTCATATCTGTGCTCTAACTTTAAAGTCTTGGGTTTCAATACTTTATCAATAGTCTCTATTGTTGTTCTCAGCAGAGGAATACATTCTCAATTGGCTCTTTGACTGAAAACATTCAGCAAGTCGGCAATCGGAGGTCCTCAAAAGACATTGCGGTGAATCTGTTTTTTGAAAAATGAAAACATGACAAAAAAATATAAAGTCAAAATTGAAAAGTAAATTAATTCAGCCACCAACAGTCTGTCTTCGCTGCGGTGCAACAACTGGCTGGAAACATCTAGTTAAATTAGGTGACATCTTGACTCTGGTAGAGAATTATGTCTTCATTCGGTGACTTGAAGCGTGAAATTATCTCGCCCCCTTTGGCAAGTTGGGCACAAAACAAGCGGTTCTTTAAAAGACGAGTTTGAGTTGAAATGACTTGACATTAGACGCGGCGGCGCTACCTGCGCCCTTCGAGACGCCGTGGAGAATAATTGGATGCTATTGCTGAAGCGCTCGACTCTGGACCTCCTATTGGAACATCAGCTTGATGTGCACAAGAAAGGTTATCCTCAGTGGGATTGCTGATCTTACTCTTCTTCCGATAACCTGAGAAAGTTAAAGAAATTCAAAGCACTTTCCCCATCCCAAAGTCTAGATGGGAGCTGACATCTCTATTGCCTCCTACTGAGCCAAATTTCCAGGCTTTCCTCTCTGTTGGCATCCTCTCCTTGAACAATTGTTGTTTTCTTTTTGTCTTCGCCTTTCTTCCTCTGTGGACATTTTGCTCTTTCACACTGCCAATTCATTCGATTTACAACGTGCACACACATCAAGCGCGTGGTCTGGTGTGGCTAGATAAGAGGTGTGTGGAGATTAGCCCAGGGACTGTTGTCTTAAGCGGTCCAATATGAAAGAGGATACAGAGGGGAAACGGCAGGTCAGCACCGTCAGAGCCACTGATCAGCTAACAGAGACGGAGATCTCTGTGGACTCTGTAATATTGTATATAAAGCATTACCGTGATCCCAGCGGTGAGGAATTAGTCTTGACCGAAGCCAACACAGGATAGATGACGGAGGAAAGCTTGACTCTGTCGCCTTTGTGAAGGAACCGGTGATGACGAGATGGTAGCTAAGATATACTACTTTATACAAGTACCTGTCAAGTTCTAGCTGCTTGTGTTTAACTTTCTCTTTAGTCCTGTTTACTTTGAACAACATCGTAATTCGAAGGACTTGATCGACCTCAGACTGTGCAACCCTGAGTGTAAACCGTTCCTAAGAGAAGGACATAAAAAATGTACCCGCTACTGGCGTCACAAACACAAACATGCCAGCTGTTTGCGATGAAATTTGAAAGCCGTTTCTTCATCAGTGTGACACATGCTCTGCAGAACTGAAAATCAGAACATCCACAACGTTTCCGGCACATCGTCACCGGCTCCCAAGGCGCGTGGAGAGGCTAGAAAGTCATTTAAGGTGAAGACTACAGCAACACTTGAATTGTTCAGTAACACCTTCATTATTACACTGTTATGCATTTAGTAAAATCAACATTCAGTGGTGCTATTTTGTGTTCTAAATGGAAGAACACCAAACTTATTAACCTAACCTGAAAATAGCACAAATGTTTTCAGAAGTTTTTGTCATCGAAAAATTGCATTGAATTTCCATAAGACAGAAAAAAACAGTACGATACTGTAACAATTTTTTTTACACATGATTTCTTTGCTAAAAGATTTCTCTTTTAAAAAAAAATATAAATAATAACAATAAAAATCAGATTGTAGAAAAGTTGTAAGTTTTTTGTTCTGAGGATCCTGTAACCTTTGTGACTCTCCGGCTTGAAGGTTATTTGCACACGTTTCAGCAACAAGGTAATGCAAAGTGCTCTATGTGATAAAAACATGGTAACAGATTGTGAAACAAGCAATAAGCATTGCATTTTGTCGATTGCCATCATCAAAATCATCCAGCAAATACACTTTAAAATATGTTGATCAATGTTTAGGCTTGACTCCAAGGAAGGTTTTCTGGAAGTTTGTTCCAGATTTTTGTGGAGCATAGAATCTGAATGTTGATGCGACAGCAGATCCATAATGTACTGTGGTGCTAAAGCCGTTCAGTGATTTCTAAACTAACATCAGTATTTTAAAGCCTATTCCCTGAGCCACAGGAAGCCAGTGGAAGGACTTTAGAACTGGGGTGATACAAGGTTTCCTGGCGCCCTAGTGCCCCCAACCACCGGGCGTAGCAAGTTTTCTGGGGGGAAACCCTGTGATATACATAATAGTATCACAGAAAGTTCTCAATTTGCTCATTTTCAGGTTGTATTTTCATATCTTTTGATCAACGTAGCCACATAAGTTCAGAATCCATTTTCTCTCGTTTGCTGCAGCAGCCGATAGTTTGGAACGAGTCTTCAAGGCTAACGAGAGACGTCCCTGTTTGGAGAATCTCCGCACTACATCTGTACGAAAATATATTGAAATTAGTCACACAGCAAGAAACCTCTCATCAAATTTCCAACATCATCTATCTTCTGCTGCAGTAGTTGCCAAACCCTGGTGGGCCCGCTGGGCCCGCTGGGCGCGCTCAGCTGTGGTTCTGTCTGTTAGGTGTTCTCGTTGTGCCGCATTAGGGAAGCAAGCCAGAGAACGCCTTCTCCCTCCGCCGTATTTATGCTATACTTACAACAGCGTACAATGAGATGGCTTAATATAGCATTGCTGGTAATTAAGTGTTCCGCTCGTCTTTGTTTCCTTGGCACGTTTCGTGAACAAGACAATGCTTCTTCCTGTATAAAAGCATAATACTTGGGTGTTCATGAAAGTGGAAGCTGCCAAAACCCGTCCTTGTTGATGACAAACAGCTATTCTCCAAAGGGGGGAGGGGTGAAGCCTTGGCAGGCAGCAGTAATCCAGTCCTACAGAGCCTGGAGGAACAGCACATCCTGGACGTGGAGAGCTGCCAGTTTTCTCTGTCTGTATCAGCTCTGAAAGCCTCGCGGAGGTAATTGTGATTAGCTGATTATTATACAGAGAGAGGCCAGATATCATAGACATAATGCACTGTTTTTGGCTAATTATTATTTTTTTCCCCCCCAAAGAGTGTAAAAGTCGGGATGAGCTTACTCTTCACAACAGAAGTAAAAACGTTGCATACGTAGCACCTGTTGTTGGTGTTTTCATTAGTAGTACGTGATTATATGAGTCCTTTTGAGCAAAATTCAAGATCACTTTAAACGATTAATCGTGATCAATTATTGAAATAGTCACCTAATTTAGTGATTAGTCATTCTAAATCACAACAATTAATCAGAATTTATTAGTTAACATAATAGTCAACTAATTCAATAATGAGTAATTCAAAATCAATTGTATAGAAACTGGGGCTGAAATGATTAATTGTTATGAAGTGATTATTGAAATAATTGTCAACAAATGTAGTAATTGATTAATCAATAGATGGAGTATGCAGACTAAAAATAAGACAATTTTTTTTCTGAAACAGCATAAGAGCAGTAATTAAGCCAAAATTTTCTAAAAATTTATATATTTGGCATTCAAGTGTAAACAAGAAAAAAAAAAACAACCTTTGTCTGCAAATAAGTTCTACCCAGAACTCCTCCTCAAAGGGTGTGGTTTCAGCTTCACCTGGTTCAAATTCAAATTTAGGCAGTAAAATGTCTATTTTCATTTTTTAAATGAAATTGCTTAAAACAGGGGTGCCCAAAGTCGGTCCTCAAGGGCCGGCATCCTGCATGTTTTAGTTCTCTCCCTCGTTTAACGCACCTGAATCAAATGATGGCTTGTTAGAAGGCCTAACAAG
>CAEFZX010003555.1:0-16165 GCA_903066825.1 Alfaro cultratus
GACAGGAGGACACATGAAGAGTGAGACAGACAGAGAGAGACACAGTGTGAAAAGACAGAGAGAGAGAGAGAGAGAGACACACACAGAGAAAGAGAGAGAGACAGAGAAAGAGAGAAACACAGAGAAAGAGAGAAACACAGAGAAAGAGAGAAACACAGAGAAAGAGAGAAACACAGAGAAAGAGAGACACATAGAGAGAGAGAGAAACACAGAGAAAGAGAGAAACACAGAGAAAGAGAGACACATAGAGAGAGAGAGTCTGTGGGCGGTCTTGGCTTCGCCCAGAGGCCTTGGCTTCCCTCCTCCTCTTCATCCTCATCATCATCTCTCCTTCACACTTTCACACTCTTCCCTGCTCTTTATTGCAACATTAGTTTAAATTGGGATGCAACATGGGTTAATTAAATTAAAAACAAAGTATTAAATATCCCTTAGTGTCCAATAAAATAATTTAAACAACATAGAAATGCAAAGGTTGCCAATATATACATTTTTCTTCGCAAACCTCAGCTTTTGTCTTTATTCAAAATCAAAAATGCCTCACAGACCAGCTGGACTAATACAGATTACTGTTTTACAGTGTAATGTTCTTGGCACAGTTTGAACAAATTTTAATTTCCTAACTAATATTAGATCCAACCACTAGAAGCATCTCCCTGTTTTGTGCTTGTCAGCGAAGTGTCTTTCTCCAACGGCCCACTCAGAAAACCCACTGTGTTTCTAAAAGCAGAGGGAGAATGATTGTCTGAACTGTCAGCTAGCAGTCATCAACTCAGCAGTCCACCAACTAACAACAGCAAAAACCAAAACAGAGTTCCTACACATCTTATGATGGATGGATGGATGGATGGATGGATGGATGGATGGATGGATGGATGGATGGATGGATGGATGGATGGATGGATGGCATCCATCCATCTCAATGAAAGTCTATCGTCTGGACAGATGGTTGGACGACAGACTTCCATGGACGGACGAACATCCAACATGTCTCTCGCCTCTGAAGTGACACCATGATGATGAAGGCGGCGCTGAGAATCTCAGAAAGCCTGAAATGTTTTTCCCACAAACTGAACTAAAACTGATATGAACCTAAAATAACAAAACACTGAGCCTGATACAAGCTGCACTTCAGCACAGCAGCATGACAGGCAGATAATCTCCACAGGTGATGGCAGAACTGCAGGTGACAGCACAGTATGCACACACACACACACACACACACACACACACACACACACACACACACACACACACCAACTGAGCTACCAGAAACCCTACACACACTTACTTCCATGAAACAAAACCTATGAACGATTAGAGTCTAGGTTATAGACTGTTATAGACTGATTAGAGTCTATAACAGAAAGCAGATCAAGCCCCTTACTGGATGCTGATTTAACATATTCTAACCATTTAGGAGAAATCTACTGGAGAGGCAGAGAGTATGCAAAAAGAAGAAATACAAATTGATGCAAATTGATCTGAACAGATGGAAATCAAGTCTACTGTATTTACTCACAGGTTGCTTCATGGAGAGAGAAGCTTGTGAATAAACGTCCCAAAATAAAAACACAAAGCTGTTAAAATTAGGAAACCAACATTTTTAATGCAATGAATTATCACATCTAACGCAAACTTTCAAAATGATCCTTTCTTACAAGATCAAGCTGGTATTTTTATAATGACAAACAAGACTATTATTATAAAATAATCACTTATAACATGGGCAAAATCTTGTTAGAAGTGAAATAATCTTCCAGTGGAACTAGTACTTTTTAATCAATATGAAGAAATTATTTACTTTAAACAAGTTGCTATATCTTGCTGAAAGTCTTATTTCAAATGTACTAAGATAGAACTAGAAACTTGTTAAAATTTGTTTTTGCAGCTAAGCTTGTCACAATAAGCAATTAATCAATTAGTTGCGTGATAAATTCAAATGAGCTCAATAAATTCCTTTCTGATGACTAGGGTATTTTTTAAAGGGCAACTTTGTTTGCAGACACTTAATAATCTGTTTTATTCATGGTTTTAATTGTGTTTTATTTCCTTTTTGTTTATTGTTTATGGTAGTTGTGTTTTACATTAGATATTTAAAATATTTTCCAGTTAAAGAGTGGAGTGTTCTGTACAAAATTAAAGTTTGAGAAGGTGAACTCTCATAATTGATTTGTCATCATGACAGGCCTAACAACGACCAACTCTAAAGGTTTTAAACCAACCTTATTTATTAGTTATCAGTTATTATACAAAATTATTACGATTTGATTTAGTGATGCTGAAAGACGACACATTTCTGCACAGTCAGATGATGATACAGTATCTGCTCTGGTGCTTACAGCCAATTAAAACGTGTCATGAACCCGAGCCAGATGATGGCAGCGATACTACAGCTTTCCTCTCCTCACCCATCCTCCTCCTCCTCCTACGTAATTATAGAGTCTGCCAGGGCACCTGTGTGCGTGTGAAAGCGAGCGTGTAATGTGTGGGTGGCGTTAGATTCACGCTGCGCATCTGTATCTGACCTTTACCACGGCGAATAGACACACACACACACACAAAGATGACGGTGAAGAATGATATGAGAGGAGGTAAAACGTGGAGCACAAGGCAGGAGCAGCAGAATCAAGATTTTAATCAAGAGTTTGAGATGTAAATAACTAAACTTCTTGTCTGGATTAACAGAAATATAAATCATTTTCTCAATAGTTGATCCAGATAGTTACAATACAGGACCAACTATTTATTCACGTAACTCCAAATTATTCACAGAAAATTTTACCTGAATTATAAGAAAATAAATTATTGTATCATTTATTACTTCCTGGGACAAATTTCCTATCATGGTAATTTTGAAGAATTAAATGATCATTTTGAATAATAATCATTTTTATTTTTATTATTCTGATATATTTTGGTGTTGAAACATTGAAATAAACAGACTAAAATGGAATAAAGCTTAAAAACTATGACTCCAGGCTATTTTATATTTTGTGCTTGTTGCAGTTTCACCCAGACTTTAAGTCATTAAAGTCTGGCTTTATGAAGCACTATCAATTCCAAAAATTATTCCAATTAATGCCAGTTATGTTTTTAAAAACTGTCCATATAGTCATGACTGTTGTTTTTACTATTCTCTCCCATTTTTGTTCATAGAGAGCATCAATAATTAGTGATAAATTTGAAAATATGACTACACTCAGTTCTCAAAAGCAGGATTTGTGTTTATGGTGCTATGATTTCTGTGTCTTCTGTTCGCAGAAATACAGTCACCTAAAAAACAAAGATTTTTTAGAATAATTTTTATTGTTATCGCAAGAGTACCACTAAATATCATGATACAACTAAGCCCAGGAATTAGAAACAGTAAATTAAATCGTCGGGTCACCGTAACTACCAGTTACTACCACTATATTTTATTTGTTCAATTTTTGCTGTCTTGTTGGACATAGGAAGACTAAAAGGTTAAAAACTAGCAACCAAAAGATGAATTAAGGTCCTGTCTGAATGCAACTAAAAGTACATTTAGCACTTTCACTGCAACACCTAATATTTGGGCAAATGTTTCAATAAACCGTTTTGGTTTTTGTATTTTATTGTGCTTCTGAACCTTAATACTGCTAATGTACTGAAAACAAATAAGGGCTTAAAAAACTGGAAAGCAGAGATTTTAAAGTGAAATACTCACAGCAAAAAGAGATCAAGTTTACAGTCTGTATAACCTGAGGGCACAACTGGCTAATAAAATTAATCATTTACTGATGACTCTTTAACCTGAGCAATTAGCGCTCCCAAACACACAGAAAGCGAGAGCGAGATAAAGATGCTGTCTCACTAATTATAGCATGTCTCTGCAGCTGAGGTCTGCAGGGACATGAGTGTGTGTTGGAGCATGTGAGGTGACCGTGTGTGTGTGCATCACAGACTAGAACTACATAAAAAAAAAACACACACACAAGGCAACAGAAGCATTTAAGCAAAGAGAAAAGAGGGAATGTTAAATGAAAAGCATTATTATTTAGAGAGAGTCACATTAAGATAATGTGTGTGTGTGTGTGTTTATGAAGCAGACAAAGAGCTTTGAGTGGGGACTCATCTTTCTGAGTGCTGAGAGATGATCAGAGCTGGGTAATCCTGCCTGCATAGACACACACCACACAAACAAGAGACTAACCACAGGGCTTTTAATCCACGCAGCACACACTCGTTTGTAGACATGGGAAAGTGTGTGTGTGTGTGTGTGTGTGTGTGTGTGTGCGTGCGTGCGTGCGTGCGTGCGTGCGTCCCAACTGAAACCGATAAACCGCAGTATAGAATGACAGAAACCGACTGGTTTGGGATGATAAACGAAGTGAAAGAGAGAGAGAAAAAACAGGAAATAAAACGGAGCGGTTGCAGAAATGAAAGCATGAAGCAGCTGGCTGAACGCTCCACCAAATTAGTCAGCAGAATCACTTGGCAACAGAACTGCGTATCGCTCTCTTCCGTCAAAACCACTAAAAATAGCTTTACAGATGACCATACCTATGAGAATAAATAATTGATTAATTGCCTGTTAGCTTGGATTGATCTTCTGTCCTTATTCAGACGTGGAATGAACAAAAATCCAGATTTTTCTGGACTGTATAGGAATTATGTAGCAGCCAGTGATGGAGTCACTGTCACCCCATCAGCCGACTCCACAGGTTCATTATCGAGACAGATGGGCTTGTTGGAAAAGAGAAGAGGTGCTACTTTCAAGTAGAAAAGCATACGAAGGAAACACGTCCAGCCTCTGGTTTCCCCTCAGCTCCTCGCTCATATTTGATCCCGGTTTATTTGGTTTGCCAAGTTCTGTTTCATTTCGTCTGAGCTCTTTCCTTCACTGTTATTTATGGGTCATTATTCTGGTGTTGAAACACTCAAATAAACAGAGTAAGATGAAAAAAAAAGCATGAAAACCAGGATTCCAGGGTCTGTCTATTTTATATGTTGTTTCACCCAGACTTTAAGTCATTAAGTGAGACAGAAATGAAGAAAATGAAACAAAAAGTGACTCTAGAATCTGATCCAGATTATCACATTTTCAGACAGAGTAGTTGCTTCTTTTAGAAACTTTTACAGGATAGTAAATTATTCTGAAGGAAGATATTCTTGCCAATTTCACAAAACTATGAGAGCTATTCGTAAATTATCATTTGAAAAGCTCTTTGGATTGAAACAAACCAAAAGTATCAAAACATTCAAAATCTCATCATTAAAAGCTGTTTTCAAACATGTAGTCAATTTGTTGATTAAATTAAAAATAAAGATACGTCCAACTTCAAGGTTTAAGAAATGAATCAATTTATGAACTTGGGATTATTTCAAAGCTTTCTGAATTATGTAAGATTAGTGAGAGATTATGAAATGGCAAGGACATTTTAATGTGCAGTAGTTCAATCAAAAAATGTTCAATCGGGCATTTTATACTTAAATTGCACAATAAATCCTGTGTAACGTAGCATGCAAAACTGAATTTTAAGCATTTCTGTTTTATATTTTAATTGATTTCAACAAGAAAGTCAAAAACACAAGGTTGAAGACTGGATTATTTTATAAATGTAAAAGCGTTCAAAGTTTACAGCCTGTTCTGGGCCTGTATTTCTTTCCTTTACATGTGAAGAATGTAAACAAACACCCACAGCAGAAAAGGCAGCCAGGCAGTCTGTTCTGTCCTGCTGTATCTTTTATTTTAGTCCAATTAAAGTTCATCTCGGATGTTCAGATAACTGATGTTGCTGGTTTACTTCCACTCTGGTTGCAGTTTTAGTAATAATTCAATACAATCAGCTTTACTCTGTAGGTGAAAATGAAATATTTTCTTCTTTTTAACATGTTCAGATTAAAGAGTCCACTACTTCACACCAGTATTGACTGTCTTTTGATAAAAACATGTGAAACCAAACCTCCTGCTACAATCAGATAACTGTCTGTTGGGTAAAGGAAGTAATTGACTAATCACAAGTTCTTTTTCTGCCAGGTTCCTCTTCTCTCTGAAACCAGCTAAGACTTACTTCTCTTTTCTGTTTTTGCCCTCTTTTTTTAACCCCATTTCCAAGCAGGAAAAGCCTCTTACAGCCAGCCAGACGACTAATAAGGAGCAGCTCTTGTTAGCCAATCCCTCTTAATGCTTCAGCACGCTGTATTATGGGTAAAATACCCCAACGCCAACACACCCGTGCTCTGAAACACTCCCGAAAAGGCCAGGAAAGGAAAGAGAAACCTGCCATTCCAAAAAAAGACATTATCAGTGGTGTTTTTAGATAGATATGAATAAGCGAACACTTACACATCATCAGCCAACTGGAACACAGAGAGCAGGGGGTGGGGGGTTGTAGTAATGCCCTGCTTGGCTGTAGTAAATATGACAAGAGACGGGAGGAGTGAGTCAATGTAGACGAGTAACACTTCACTGTGATTAAGAGGCTCACATAGCGCCAGCATACGTACAGAATCGAAGACAGTAACGGTCCGAAACGTAGAGAATTACATGAAAAAGCAATTTATTAACGTGAAACTGGTGAGCTTCTGGGAAGCTGCTGGGTTTTTGTTCCTCGTTTTGTAAATTACTACAAAATGACGACTATTTTAGAAACAGAAAGTAAAAATAATTTATGTATTAGTGGAAAAAAAAGAAATAAATTCAGCGGTTCCTATTTTTAGTTTTGTGATTTCGCAGTAAATTGTGAAAGATTGAAGTTCTGCAAACGTTACATCTGAAAACTCGTGAAATGTGGCAGGAGAAATCCACTTTAAAAATTGTAATTTGTGGAATTTGTTTATTTCTAGATACAGTATACCAATTGAAATCCGATTAAGTTTCTCAGATAGAATTGGCAAAATTATTTTTGTTTGCCCAAAATCAAACGTGCCTTGTTGCACATTTTCAGCAACAAGGCAAAACAAAGTGCTTCAAAATCAGAATAACGAGAGATAATTTTTCATTGAATTTTTAACCTAATTTCTTTTTGAGTATTTTGATATTATTTCACAATTGTCATAGTTTGCTGGACATTTGCTACATTCTTCCTAACAAAAAAGTTGTATATGAACATATCAAAACAATGAGTTTGTGTGTAGGGAAGACCCTTTCTTTGCTCAGACTTTGACTCTGTGGCTGATGTCCTGGAGATGTTTCTTTGGTATTTCCACATGTCATTTATTTTTTTAAGTGCACTAGTCCCTCCTGCATCAAAAACATTGTCATTATTTATGTCATTATCTATGTTAATACACTGAGGGATTACCTTCAGTGTAATATAAGCCTGGCGGGCCACCAGGCTTTAAAAGTGCCCCCACCAGGCTTGGTATCGTTGGTTTATTTTAGTTATTTTTAATTATTGCCTTTTCTAAGACTTTATAGTTGGTATTTAGGCATTAATCTTCCAGTCTTCCAATAGTGCACAACTATCAAGATTTCAAATTTCTTGTCAACTTTAAACATTTTTTAAACTCAAAAAACAGCAACTGGTATTGCAAACAAAACAAAACAAACCAAACCAAACTTTACCAATTCTCAACAACTTCTGGATGCAAAAATAATGCTAATAAGTGCTAATTAAGTGCCTAATAGATTGACACGCCATTCCATTTTATCATCTCGAAAGTCAATGTTTACAACTTTATGGGAGATTTTTTGCCACTGACTTCCTTATACTCATTTTGGCAGAAATTATACATATCTTACATGAGCTCACTGTACCTTAGGAGAGAAAATCTGAAATATGCATGTACGTCTGTTGATCTGAGGACGAGAAGAGAGAGGAAATTGTGTCAGTAAGCCTCACGTTTCATCAACAATTGTTGCTCTGATTATCTGTTTAAAAATTCATGAGTATCTTTAAGCTGTTCGGACTGTGCGACAAGCGTTTCATTGGATTATAACACAAGCTTCTCTATTAAACCAGCTCATATTCTGGCTGTGAAAAACAAAAAAGAGAAGCTCCTTCTGCAGGTGTTTCCAGGTTACAGCTGGAAACACCTGTAACCTGTGTTTACAGGTTACAGGTGTAACCTGTAAACACAAATAAATCAATACATTGATTTATTTGGCATGTTCTTCAGCCATCAGGGATAATGGAGATGGAGGTGAAAGGTGTATTCGCCTGAGTCCATCCATCAAGAGCTTGCTGAAATATTTCATGAAATTACAAGAAGAAGAAAAAAAACCACAAAATTTTATAAGTAAAAAAAGAGATGACCAAAAGAAAAATTAATGGATAATCCTCTGCAGCACATATCCAACAGCAGTTTTTAAACTTATTATAAACCACATCTGGTTGCAAGCAGTAGAGGCAAACAAAGGTGTGACTAAAACAAATTTTGTTGTGAAATCGTTTAATAATATTAAAACGTTTCTGATTGAACTACAAAAAAGCAGTTCAAAGTGTTTTGTACCATAAAAACATCAGAGTGACCTATTATGAAAAAAAAACCACATTAGATTTTGTCAAATTCCATCAAAATCATTATTATACATCAAATATATTGATTAATGTTCCAGTTGTTATGCAGACCTGTGAAAACATTGTTGCATTAATCAGTTTGACTAAATATAAACGAATGTATGAGTTTCTCTAGATTTTGCTGGAACATTAGATCTTCAATCCTGGAAATGTTCTTCAGATGCTAAAAGGCTGACTTTGTAACTGTCTTTATGTGTCTTTGAAGGTTCTGGTCAGTTAGGAAAAAGTGAACCCCCAAGTAAGATTATAAACCTGATTATTTTATGTAAAGTAAACACTTAACAGTTTGTCAACTCTTCAATAGGAGAAATATTGATACTTTAGGTCAATATTTGTGTTTTAACAGCTCTAACTTCATGCAGTAGAGTAAGAGTGTGGTAGGAAAATGTTGTTAACTTACTGTTTGGTATGACAGTCATAATATGAATTACTTGCCCCATGTTTTCCTCACTTTTACTCTATGTTCTGCATTCGCTCAATGATACTGTTCACTAAGATCCACGTCTACTGAGTGCATTCGCCACATTGCAAATCCATCCACATGACTAAATGCATTATTTGCAAGCAGCTGAAATATTATAGCCACCAAAGCAGTCCTTTGAAACTGCAAAATTGCATGAACTCATTATGTGATGATGACTGCAATTCAATACATGCTGCGGCTCTGGTGCACTGAGGGATGTTTAGTCATAAAGACTCTGAGGAATGTTATTTAAACTTTGATCATCGTCGCAACAAAAGCCACATGTAAACAGCACAGAAAAAACAATAAAAGGCAGAAGCTAAGGAGTGGAGATGTTAAGTTTGGAAACTAATTCACCCAACGTGACCTGGGATCATAATACCTTTGCATATTTGTGTCATGCCAAACAAATATAATGCGATATGTTATTTTGCTGTTACTTGCGTCTGTTTTGAACTGTGTTGCACACCCTATTGTGCGCACCAGGTATTTCTCTTCATTTTGCCCTTTCAGATATAATTTCCCAGGGGAAAGCTGGGGCCATTGTGCTGCACTGTGGTGTGCTGCTGTTACACAATTACTGTAAATAGAGAGACATTACGTCGGTTTCTCAATCTGAAATCTCTCTTTCCTTCAGGCTGTTTCATTGTTCGTACAAAACCAGCTGCAGATTACACAGTTTAAAAATTCATGAAAGCCTCCAAGAGCTCAAAGGTAAGCATGTTATAGAATCGGCCACAAGCTTCGCCGCAAATCAACCTGCAACTCCGACGGCTCTGAATAAGATTTGTAATGTTCTTATACCACTCAGCAATCTTCCTTCACTCTTACAGCAGGTTGACTTGTAAATTTTCACCTTATGCAAGAGTAATAAAGCAATTACAATATAATGTTTCACTATTACCCATTTCAGTCTTTTATATTTCTTGAGTAATGACTCTCCTTTGACTCTGAATCAAGCCTTCAGCCTTTCTTCCCTCTTCTCACCCTCCCTGGTCGTCTTTTTCATCTCTCTGTTCTCCCAGTCTCCTCAGTGCTCTGGCCTAATTGAAAGCTGAATACAGTTTTATATTCTGCCAGCATCAGATGATGAAAGTGCTTTGATCACTGTTTACCCCTGCAGGTGGTGCACAGCAGCAGCAGCCATACCAGATACATTCACGTCTCTTTACCGTTTCTCCTCTCCTCTTGTCTTTCCCGTGTTTCTCTCTTTGCATGCTGAACGCTGCATCACAGTCTGTTGGATTACATGATGAAACTGCAGTAAACGCCAGCACGTGGATACATCTTTTGTTTGCAAAGTGGGCTGTAAATAGTGGAAGGATAACGTTGCGAAATCCCATCGTGTGGAAGCTCGTTTCTGCAACATTTCCCTAAAAGGCTGAAGTAAAGTCTGACCACACGAGAAGTCGGGTGACGAAGCAAAACTTTTAATTCTTTGTGGTTTGAGAAAGTCCTCTATGTTAATATAAATACAAGAGTGAAAGAAGGGAGTTCAAGGGGAATCTATCTATTGAGTCAAATAATTTATAAAAAGAAAAAGTTAGCAAATCAAACCATGATTAATAATCAATATTTTCAGCTTAATACATGACAGAAATGCAACAATTTTCCTATTTTAGGGCTTTAAAAACTGGACAAAAACAAAGAGCTACTTCTTTTTTCTCAGAAAACTGGCAACAAAATGTCAAAACAACTGAGAAATATGTAAAAAGGTGGTAAGTACAGTGGAGAATCTGTAATGCTGTGGGCCTGCTTCCCCTCTAAAAGCCATGAGAACTGGATCAGTCTTTTATGGCAATTCTACAATCTTGAAACACCAGAACTCTTTCAATAAAATCTGATTTGTGTCCTACAATCACAAACACAAACATCTGGACTTTGGTAAACACAACTGGAACTTTAACCAAAACTTGGTGCTGTGTTGAAATGAGACAAACATTTCACTTTGTGGCAACAAACACCGCATTAGAATGGACAGAATGCATTTATTGAATACTCAAAAAAAAGGAAAGTGAACCACAGCAACATCCACCATGGATGAATATCCGTTTTTTTTCAAAATCTAAATTATCATGAAGGTGTTTTTGAGTTAAAAATTTTTTTAAAATTGACAGGAAATTTGAAAATATCACTAGATAGTTATGCATTATTGGAAGACCTGAAGATTAATACCGAAGAAACAACTATAAAGTCTTAAAAAGAGGAAATTATTTTTAAAAACTCCAATAAATTAACAATAATAAGCCTGGTGGGGACAGAAGTAAAGCCTGGTGGCCCACCAGGCTTATAATACACTGGGGTAAACCTGTTGGCATATTTTTCCAGAATACTTCAATATTTAAATTCAAAAAATTACTTAACTTTTCCAGACTGCAGGAGTTGTGGTTTCTAATCAATACGTCAATAAGGCAGATTCAATGCTGAGAAATCATTATTTTCAAATAAGCTACATATGGTATGAACTAAAGAATAACACTATCTGCTATATAATTCTTGCTTTCTTGTACATTTTTTTCTTTTATAAAGTGTACACGTAGTGGATAAAAAACTAGCATTTCTCTTAGCAAAATATAAGAATATTTTGTGAGTATAT
The DNA here is from genome assembly GCA_903066825.1 of Alfaro cultratus. NCBI lineage: Eukaryota > Metazoa > Chordata > Actinopteri > Cyprinodontiformes > Poeciliidae > Alfaro > Alfaro cultratus. The sequence goes on from CAEFZX010003555.1 coordinate 11,549, forward strand.
TATTCTTTTTCAGCCACTTTTACTTTTCTGTTGTTGCTTTTTCCTGTTTTTGGTCTTTTAGTTTACTAACCGACAGACAAATAAAGGCTTATTCTCTTCAATCTTACTTTATAAAATTAATATATCCTATATTTTCCATGAGTAATCCCATGTGAAGTGCAGCTCTTAGCTGTGCTGAATATTTCATGCATTAATTTAAATGTAGACATCAATCAGCTATGACTAACATTTTCTAGTACTGTGTACGCAAAAGCTTTTAGTTCTGGACAGCAGGAAGAATACAGAGGAGTGTTTTACTGTTATTTCACTGTTGGTTTTGTTTTGCAGCTCAGAAACACAACAGGAGGCTCGTTGTGTTTCTGAGCTGTGAGAACTTGAGATGTTTATCATTTATTATGAGATTAAATGAACAACAGAGATGGCTGGCTGTCACACATAGGCAGGAAGTTCAATTACCAACTGTGGGTCCAGCAGGCTGATTGACCAGTTAATTAGAGCAATTTCCTACAGATTCAATGGTCATGGTTCATAAATATTCCTCATGTCCAAATTACACACTTTTACAGAATTAACCCTTTGGAAAAGTTGTCCGATCTTTATCCAGTGCCGTTCTAACAATTTTTCTTATGAAGAAATGTTCCAGAAGTGAAAGGAAGTTCTTATTTTGCAATAATGTAGGCAACGTTAAAAAGTTTATTATGTTGGCCTCATTTGATGATCTGTTGGAAGACTGCAGGAAACAAATGCAGAGATGGATGGATGTATGGACGGACGGACAGACGGATGTATGGACAGTTGGACGGATGTATGGACAGTTGGATGGATGGATGGATGGATGGATGGATGGATGGATGGATGGATGGATGGATGGACGGATGAATGATAAACTTCAATGGATGGATGGATGGATGGATGGATGGATGGATGGATGGATGGATGGATGGACGGATGGACGGACGTGGAATCCTAGTATCTCTCTTGTTTTCCTTATTAATCCATAATAAACGTATAAACGTCCAGATTTCTCCAGAACTCGTAGGTTGCCATATTGCTGTGCCGACAGCCTCAGACAGATAAAGGTAGAGTGTTCCTCAGCCAGTGAGGGTTACCATGCAGCCAGACGGGTGAGACATCTAAGAATAGATAAAAGGAAAAACACACACACACAGAAAGTGTGACGAAGTTCTGGCAGATAAGTTTCACGTGCCTCACGCTGCACACAATACAGCAGAAAAACTCGCCCAGGCCCCGTCTTTGATCAGCTTTCTCTCTCTCTCTCCCTCATATAGCCACATATGGTGATTCACTTCTTGGCATTGGCCACTTCAAAGCTATGTAAACTACCTTCCTCCTCTGACCGGCTGACTGCTCCCTCCTCAGTGAGGAGGGAGGTAGGGGGTTCACAGATCACCTGAACCAAAAATAACGCCGCTACAATTCAAGATCCAACAGCAACAACAGAAACATACATTCATCTGTTTTTATTTCGTCACGCGTTCATAGATATCTACGGTTGAGGGCTAAAAATACAAAATCCAACGAAGATAAACTGTGAAACATTATTAAAAGAAGAAAAAAAAGTGGTAGCTTCTCTAACCATCTGAGCAGTTATTTCCACATTCCTCTTTCAGCAGAATAGTCAGCGGTAACAAACCGTCTCTGCTGCGACACGAGCCAAATGTTCCTCTTTCCAAATGAAATTAATCCAGCAAGGGAAAACACTCGCTGTAGACTAAATACACACACTGGATGTTGTGATAGGAAACAGAGAACAAAATGATCACATTTTAACTAGAGATACACGATGCATCAGCATTAGGGCTGAAACTAATGATTATTAGGACAACTAGTCAATTAATCTGACTTTAAAAATTGCCGCATTCTGAAATTTTTTTAAAGTTTTTTTTTATACAATAATAAAAATACATCTGCTGACTAAAATGTCTGAATTATAGTAAAAAACAACAAATACTCCCAGAAAAATAAAAAACACAGAACACAAATTATCGTCTGGTAAATGTCTTCAAACAGGATTAAAACACAAAACCCTTTCACAAACTAAATTAATCTAATTATATTAAGCATTAAAAAAACCCACTATGTTTTGGTGTTCATTAAATGCATTCAGAACCTTCTAATTTTGTAGGTATCTAATCCAGATTTAGGTTGTTTCTATGATTTAAGAAGCTGTTTAAGTAAATCAGAAACAAACAAGAGACTAAATTATTGATTAGGGCTGAAATGACAGCAGATAATGGATCTGGGGTCTCCACTGTCCATAAAATATCACTTATTCAGAGGAAAACAACTCAAACTATTGCAGTTTTCTGTGTTTATGAATAAGAAAAACACAGATGAACAATGTTTTTTCCTAAGGATTGAAAAACATCAAAGAGAAAAAAATGCTTCATAGGTACTTTGATAGACGTGGTAGTTTTGAATCCATCTGGAAATAAAATACAAAATGATCTCGAAAGCAAATGTTCCTAACCTAAGTGCTTTAAAGTACATGTTGATGCTTTTATGACTGTAAACAGTTGAAGTTCTTGACTTTAATGCATTTTATGAATTATATGTTTATGTTTACGCTTTTATCCACAAATAAGGAAATAAAAATGTAGTTAATACTTAGAAGGAAGAGAGCTAGTCGTGACATGCAGGAATATTGGAGTTTCTCCCCCAGATTTGACCTCTAAATCCCATTTTTTGTACTGATTCTTTCAGATTAGATACAGTTACGGAGATATGTGATTGTGTGCTATCAGCAGCAGCTGTCAGTCACACTGGGGTGTCAGGCTGCTGCTGGCATTCACATAAACACACAAACACACACGAATCAATACAGGCTCTCTCCCTCCCCCTTCACAGGGTGCTACAAAAACAGGGCTACACCACCGTGACATGCACACGCATCCGCACACGTACTGCGTCTGTGTGCATGCAGAAATGTTTTGATTTGGGCTCAAATGTTCGTGCTCTGCATGGATTTACGTTGTGACAGTTAGCAGCAGCGTAGCGTGGCTTGCCTGAACGAGCCAGAGCATTCCCGTCAGAAATCTGCTGTAAAGCCTCACCTTTTATGTTCTTTTACTATTTATAGGCTTCACTATAAATTTCTTGAAAGCAGGTACATAAAAATATATTTAAATCCAGGAAAAACGCATAAATCCCTAAACACATCCTGCTCTGAGCGACATCCTGCCACAGCATCCTCCCTCTGCTCTCCACTCACCGATACGAGGTCTGCTTTCTGAACGCCAGTCCGCGTAATTTCTCCTCCAGAGACTCCTGCTCCATGTCCGGCAGACTGCTGAATGTGTCGCTGCAGCCCATGGCAGCCTCCTCGGAGCCCGCTCCGGACTCTGAGTCACCCCCGTCGGCTCCGAGAGAGGCCGGGCGACCGCCGAAGCTCCCTCCCGCCGCCATCGCCGCCGGACCAGTGCGGCTCTTCGCTTGGGGGTCCATGCTGGTCACTCCGAGATGGACCCCCTTCTTTTCTCCCCAGTCTGTGACGGGACACGGATGCGGGTGGTGAGAAGGAAGCGGGAACTGAAACGTCTGCGGGAATAAGATAACCTGACGTTCTCCTTTGGAGTTGCCTTAACGCGGAGGTCTCCGACCGTTGACCGCCTTTATATGCGGCAGGACGGCGGAGAGAGCGACACTCACGAGCCCCTGGACCAACTGGCAAGCGAGCTCCGTACGTCAACCTGCTACGTTCAGACCGGAAAAGGAGTAAAGCCCTTTCAAAATAAGACCCCATCGGTCACAAAATAAAACAAGCTAAAGCATTTTTATTTATTTTTTTAAAGTAGTGTTTCTATATAATTTTAAACAATCGCAAATTTTTCATTTATTTATTGTGTTAATAAAAATATCTATATATAGTCATTTTATTTGTTGGATGTAAAATTCCAATTTTAAATATTGAGAGAAAAATCATCCTAATTAATAAAAATAAAGGCAGTCTGAGTAATTACAAAATCACTCACAGATAAAAATGCAAAAATAATCTACAAAATTATAAATCTACAATATAAATTTATACAACTAGAGTATACATAATTACTCCTAACTCAATTTTATAATCTACTGTTTTTATTTATTTATTTACACATATCTTATCTTATTTAATCTATTTGTCAACTAACTCTATTTTTTATATTTGTTTCTAAGGGTTTCTTCTTGTAATCAAGTATTCTCCACACTTAGTGACTGACTATTTTGTTCAAACATTTCACTTATTTTCTGTCCAATCTTTGTGTTTTATAATATCAAGATACTTATCTAGGTATTTAGTTTCAAAATTATTCTAAAGCAAAACGAGATGTTCCCAGAATTCATAAATTGGCCACCTAGTTTGACAGTCATCAAACTAAAACTTTTAATTTGAAACGTAAACAGACCGGAAGTTTGCTACTTTATTCCTTGTGGCATGACAAGTGTTTCAAGCTGAGAGCAGCGCGTCAAAAAGCGTGTTCAGTTATTATTTCTAAATCCAACATCCACCCAGCTTTACAGGCATCTTTGGCATCCGTCAATCCATCCATCCATCCATCCATCCATCCATCCATCCATCCATTCAGCAGTGTGGAGTATTCTCTCTCCTGGCTTTGT